>NW_019168395.1:0-21588 GCF_002303985.1 Durio zibethinus | reverse complement strand
TAGTGGACTTAGTGAATCTGAGAGATGAAGAGAATAAGAAAGATGTCAGAATGGGTACTTCACTTTCATTTGGAGATAGGCAACAATTGGCAGACCTACTTCGAGAATTTATAAATATATTTGCTTGGTCTTACTAGGATATGCCAGGGTTGAGCACAGAGATAGTGGAGTACAGATTACCCTTAAAGCCAGAATGTAAGCCAGTTCAGCATAAATTGAGACGGATGAAGCTTCAAATGCTACTAAAGATTAAAGAAGAAGTAAAGAAATAATTTGATGCAGGTTTTCTACAAGTGACTAAGTATCCAGAATGGGTAGCCAATATAGTCTCAGTTCTTAAAAAAGATGGAAAAGTACAAATGTGTGTAGACTATCGAGACTTAAATAAGGCTAGCCCAAAGGATAACTTTTTTTTGCCTCATATCGACACACTGGTAGATGACACGGCTAAGCATTCGATTTTCTCTTTTATGGATGGTTTTTCTGGTATAATCAGATAAAAATAGCTACAGATAATATGGAAGAAGATTACTTTTGTGACTATGGTGGGGGAACCTTTTTTTTACTAGCAAAGGGTCACTGCTTTTTTAGGTTAAAAATGCTGATGGAGCAACATATACAAAGGGTCATAGCTAATACTCTTCCATGACATGATGCACAAAAAGATTAAGGTGTATGTAGCTAATTGAATCATGATTGTTAAAAGTCTTATGAGGCATGAAGATCATGTTCACTGTCCTCAGAAGATTATTGGAAAGATTGAAAAAATTTCAGCTCAAATTAAACCCAGCCAAGTGCACCTTTGGGGTAAAGTCAGGGAAGTTGCTAGGCTTTATGGTTAGTGAAAGAGGAATTGAAGTCGATCTCGATAAGATATAGGCCATTCAAAATCTGTCACCTCCCAGCACGCCAAAAGAAGTTCGAGGTTTTCTGGAGAGATTGAACTACATTTCTTGATTTATCTCTCAGCTTACTTACAAATGTGATCTCATATTTAAGCTTTTCTGTAAGAATAATCCTGGGAAATGGAATGAAGAATATCAAGAGGTGTTTGATAAAATTAAGCAATATTTATCGAACCCTCCAGTATTGGTACCACCTGTTCCAGGGAAACCTTTAATCTTATACTTAACTGTATGTGAAAATTCAATAGGATGTGTGCTGGGGCAACAAGACGAGGCTAGCTGAAATGAGAGAGCTATTTACTATCTGAGTAAAAAGTTCACGGAATATGAATCCAAGTATTCTTCATTGGAGAAAATGTGTTGTGCATTAGCGTGGACTGCCAAAAGACTCAAACAGTATATGCTCTATCATACTACGTGGCTCATAGCGAAACTGGATCCAATTAAGTATATCTTCTAGAAGCTTTCTTTGTCTGAAAGAATTGCTAGATGGCAAGTAATGCTCTTGAAATATGATATTATATACGTGAGCCAAAAAGTAATAAAAGGGGGTGCTATAGCAGAATTTCTTGCAGATCGTGCTATTGAATAGTATGAGCCAATAAAGTTGGAATTCTCTGATGAAGACCTAATGACTATTTTTCAACTAGAAGAAGGGGAGCATGGAGAAAAATGTTAGAGAATGTACTTTGATGGAGCTGCTAATGCCTTGGACCATGGAATTAGGATAATTTTGATTTCTCCATAAGAACAATACTGTCCTGTAACAGCAAGGTTAAATTTTAATTACACAAATAACATCGCCGAATATGAGGCATGTGTCATGGGCTTACAAGCTGCTATAGATAGAAGAGTGAAAGTACTAAAAGTGTTTGGAGACTCAGCTCTAGTTATATATCAGTTGAAAGGAGAATGAGAGACGAGCGATTCAAAACTCGTTCCATATCCTCAGTATATTCTAGAGTCGACGAAATAATTTAAAGATATCCAGTTTGACCACTTACCTCGAGAAGAGAATTTGATTGCTGACGCATTGGCTACTCTAGCTGCAATGATTAGAATTAATGACAATATTGACATTCAACCCATCAAGCTAGATGTTAAGGATATACCAGCTTATTACTTTAATATAGAAGAAGAAGAGGATGGAAAACCCTGGTACTATGACATCTTATAGTATATTAAAAATCAATAGTACCCAATTCAAGCAACAAAAAAATGATAAAAGGGTTATCCGAAGATTGGCTATGAGCTTTTTCCTGAATGGGGATGTCTTGTACAAAAGAACCAGGGATCAAGTATTATTGAGGTGTATAAATAAGACTGAAGCGAAAAAAATCATTGAAGAAGTGCATGATGAAATATGTGGGGCATATACCAGTGGACATATGATGGCAAGGTAGATCATGAGAGCAAGATATTACTGGTTGATGATGGAGACTGATTGCATTGACTATGCTCGTAAATACCATAAATGCCAGATATATACTGATAAGATCCATGCTCTGTCATATGCTTTTTACATGTTATGGCACCACCATGGCCATTCTCAATGTGGGACATGGATGTCATTGGTTCAATCACCCCAAAAGCTTCTAATGGGAACAAATTCATTTTTGTGATGATAGATTACTTCACAAAATGGGCAGAGGCAGCATCATATGCAAGTGTGACACGCTCTGTGGTTTGTAAGTTCATAAAAAAAGAGATCATCTGTAGATATAAACTTTTGAAAAGAATTATTTCAGACAATGCCAAAAATCTAAATAGTAAGATGATGCAAGAAATATGTGCTCAATACAAGATCAAGCATCATAACTCGACACCATACCATCCGAAAATGAATATGGCAGTTGAGGCAGCCAATAAGAACATAAAAAGGATTTTGGAAAAAATGATCGAGACTTACAAAGATTGGCATGAAAAGTTACCATTTGCATTGCATGCATATCGAACGTTAGTTCGTACCTCTACTGGCATAACCCTATTTTTTTGGTTTATGGGATGGAAGCTGTACTACTAGTGGAAGTGGATCCTTGAGAGTTTTAAAAGAAGTTGAATTGGAAGAAGTTGAATGGATCGAAAACGTTATGAGCAGTTAAATTTCGTAGAAGAAAAGAGATTGACTGCACTGTGCCATGGTCAGCTATATCAAAGAAGAATGATGAGGGCTCATGATAAGAAGATTCAACCCCGTTGCTTTCGAGAAGGAAAATTGGTCTTGAAAAGAATTCTCCCAATCCAGCACGATAATAGAAGAAAATGGACTCCGAATTGGGAAGGGTCGTTTGTGGTGAAACGAGTTTTTTCAGGTGGAGCGCTGATACTGATTGAGATGGATGGAAATGATTTATCTCATCCTAAATTTTGATGCTGTGAAGAAATACTATGCTTAAAAAAATGAAAAAATGAAAAAAATAAAAAAATAAAAAAATAAAAAAATAAAAAAAATGAAAAAGGAAAACTTAAGGCGAAAACTCTAAAAGGGCGATTTAAGTCATAGGGGGTTTGTTTAAGTTGAAAACCTGAAAATGTAGCTTGATAAAGAGAATACAGCATCGAATTTAAAAGTCTGCTGACATGGAGGCTAGCAAATTCGAAAGGGTTTCAAGTTGTTAAATACATCAGAGGGGTTGGATTTTCAAAAAAAAAACTTTGAGATATGTTATCATGATTATCTGATTGTTCATTTTGGGCATTGTCCCCATACTCATCCTTGTAATTCTCTCTTGGCCAAAATTAGTCAATATTTTGCTAATAAGAGACATTCTATTTCATTCTTTGTGTCTTTTTTCTGATGACTGTTTCTCAACCATTCAGATTCTTTTCTTCTTAATACCCCACCATGGAAGAAATGTGCAAATGCATTCTTACTTTTTGGGTTTGAAATAATGATTGATGAATGAATAACAACATGAAAGATTTTTACATTACATTGAATAAGTCAAGAGTGATAAAGGCAGAATCAAGATGTTCAGTTCTTGATTAGGACATTGAATCTGGGAAGAGATTTCTTACAGGAAGAATGTGAGTGAAAGAGACAATTGAGAGTTGCACTGGTTCGATCTTAGAAGAGCAGTGTAATTGGATCTTTGAAAAATCAAAAGGCTTGATGCCTAAGAAAAAAGCTTGAAAAACTTGAGTACCATACATTGAATAAGAATTAATTGGCCAACATTTGCATAGCATGCATTGAAATTCATATGCATTGCATAGCATATACTACTTTCAGGAAAGTATAGTATATAAATTCAAAAAGCAGGGGTGTTCCAACATCCCACATAGAGAAGACAGATATGAAGATATTATCAAATTTGAGAAGAAACTTGTCAGGTAAATTCTTAATCCTTGAAATAGGATGTCTTTTGGTATCAGGGTTGATTTATAAGACCTTTGGGCATAATCTCCTGAAATTCCTTCAAACACAATTTTCAACTCTTTTGGACATGATTGTCAAGGAGTAATTTACTTTCCAAAGTCATGGTGCCTCTGTTTAGAGGAGCAATTTACTTTCAAAAGTCGTGATGCTTCTGTTTAGAGGAGCAATTTACTTTTCAAAAGTCGTGGTGCCTCTGTTTAGAGGAGCAATTTACTTTCCAAAGTCGTGGTGCCTCTGTTTAGAGGAGCAATTTATTTTTTCAAAGTTGTTAAGCCTCTGATTAGAGGAGCCATTTATTTTTTAAAGTAGTTGAGTCTCTGATTAGAGGAGCCATTTATGTTTCTCAAAGTCGTTAAACATTTGCTTGGAGGGGCTTTGATCAAAAACAAAAAAACAAAAAAATAAAAAATGTCGAGTTGAGTCTTGATTGGGTGTCTACGTCTTTGCGTAATTTTTATTTCATAGAAAATGTACAAAGAGGGGCAGTTGTAGACACCTAATTTGGTCCAGGCCCGGATAAATTGGGCTTGGTCCAAATGGGTAAGCCCAATTTTTTTTTATATTTTTATTATTTTTATTTTATATTTTATGTATATATTTTTCTTTGTATCCTATGTATTTATTATTTATTAATATCTATATTTTTATTATTTTTTTTCTTTTTTCTCTTTTTCATTTTATTTTATATGTATTTTTATTTATCTAGTTATATATTCATTTATCTGTTATTATTATTTTTTTATTTATCTTGTAATATTTTTGATTTATCTTATTAATTTTTTCTAATTATCTATTATTATTTTTTTTATCTGATTTTTTTTGGGAGGCTGAGATTGAATTCTTTTGAAGAATCCTACCGAGAATGAGGATTCAATTAGAATCCAGATTGGATTCAAAGATTGAATCCCCATCCAAAAAGGAATAGGGATTGATCAGAAACTCTTCTGATTAATCCCTATAAATAGGTACAGAACACAGAACACAGCACACAAAAAATAGTGAGGAAAGAAGCTACTGGTTGAGAGAAAAAGGCATATAGAAGAGATTTGAAGGCTAAGAAAGGTTTAGAAGTGTTAGAACAAATTTAAGAATCGAAAAAAAAAAAATTTTTGGAGATTTTTGGCGAAATTTTTTTTCTGAAAATTTTTAGAAAATTTTCAGATTCTGGTGACTTTTTCGATCAACATTCAATTTTTTGACGAAGATTCCGGCCAAGTTTGAAGTTTTCGGTCAAATTTCCAGTTTTCGACGACTTTTCCAAAAATCGATCAATTTTTCGATGAACTTCCGACGAAAAACTCAGATTCCGACGAAAAATTTTAAAATCCGGTGAATATTCAATCGGAGTTCTTCGGGCGTTTTAGAGAGAAGAGAGAGAAAAAAAGGAAAAGAGAGAGAGAGGAGAGAAGGTTTATGTTGAAAAAACGAAGGAACCAGTCTTATATACCCTCCCAAAACGACGTTATTTTTACGTTAGATAACCCAGAGGATCCGAGCATTTTGCCAAGATTCAACCCGACCCGAGCGTCGACACACTTTTCGACCCGCGCATGCTCTGCCTTCCCGAGTCGAGCCGAGCCGTTCTCCGAGCCGCTCCAGGTTTTTTTTTAAAATTTATTTATTTATTTTTAGATTAGGTTTATTTAATATTATTTTATCTTTATTTTATTTTTATTTTTGTTTTACTTTTATTTTATTTTTATTTTTCACTTTTATTTTGTTTTATTATTTTATTTTCTTTAAATAAAATAAAAAAAATATTTTTGGGAAAAAGTTGAAAGTATCAATTTTCCTTAAAAATAAATTTTTAAAAAGATTTTTGAGGGAAAGTTGAAAGTATCAATTTCCCTTGAAATTAAAAGTTTTCAAAAAATATTTTTGGGGAAAAGTTGAAAGTATCAATTTTCCTTAAAAATACATTTTTTTTAAAAAAAAATTTTTTGAGGAAAATTTGAAAGTATCAATTTTCCTTAAAAATAAATTTTTAAAAAAGATTTTTGAGGAAAAGTTGAAAGTATCAATTTTTCTCGAAATTAAAAGTTTTCTAAAAAGTATTTTTGGAAAAAAGTTGAAAGTATCAATTTTCCCTAGACAAAAACAATCATTCTTTTCTTCTTTTTTATTTTTTTTAAATTTTTTTTAAATGTTAAATAATCTAACGATGGAGCCTCTGCAAGTAAAACATTAGTTTTTCTTGCATACTCTTGAGGTGAGGGAATTTCTTAATTTTTTGCTAAAAGTATTAGAGTTAATTGAGAATAATTTTCAATAATTAATTACTTGATAAAATTTTAAGGTTCATTGGATAACACAAATTTAAGCTAGTACCATCTTTTGATGGGCGTTGTGAGGGTACTATAACCTTCCTCACACGTAACCGAACTCCCGAACCCTGTTCTGGTTAGTAGACCTGAACTTATTCTTTTAGGGACCCTTAAACTTAAGTGTTCCCTGAAAGGACATATTCCTTAGGTGGCCAATCGCACCTAGATAAAAAAAATTGATGGTGACTCATAAAAGTCAATGTCTAGCGATAGATCCCCGGATCTAGATGTTATGACACTTTTAATAAATTTTAATTAATTTTGAGATTTCATTAAAAGGATATGTTTTGATAAGTGACCAATCACACCAAGCTAAAAAAGATTGGTGGTAACTCCGTTTTTTCATTCTTTTATTTTTGTTTCCAAATTTGTCGAGTGGACACAAAATTATTATGACAGACAGCATATGACTGCAATTTTTCCCCTATATGACAAAATCAAGGAAAAGAAAGAAAGGATGAGATTTTTTTTTTCTTTCTCTTGTCCAATGTTAAATAGCCGCCACAAAGAAATATAGATAGTGTAACACTCCAATCTTACATTGAAAAAATATATGAATATAACATGATATATATGTAAAGATTTAAATTTAAATTTGTAAACTTAAATTTATGTAACATTTTTTATGAAACAAAATCATAATTAAAACAGACAACACTTCATAAATTGAATACGTGTCTCCATAAATAATATTAGAGCAATTATAAGTGCTTCAAATGTACAAAGACTTAATTTTTACTTTTAAAAAAGCAAAAACTTTGTCAAGTTGCCCCCCATTTTCGTTGAAGGCGTGCAACGAAACACTCCATTATTAATGTTTCAATATCTTTGATGGAAAACCAAACCAACTTTCATAACCCAAATTTCTTTAATGATTCAATATCTTTAATCGAAAACACATGTTTAGTGGGTTCAACATTACTTTTGCAAGCCAACGTTCAGAATTCTTTTTATCACACGACAAAAGAAATTGTGAAAATATTGAAATTTTCAAAAAAAAAAATCTAACAAAAATATTCATTACTTTGACGAAATTTATAATTTTAATCGAAACTATTACAAAATCAAACAATTTTTATATATTCTTAATTGAATTGCACCACATCATTTGAACCTCAATTAAAGTTTTACACAAAACCACATTCAATAAGTTAGCCTCCGTCCACAATTACTTTGAAATAAGCCAATTAACAATGTTATAAGCCAAAGTTGATTTAATCCCAACATAAATTCTTTCCACTTTGATCATATGCAGTTTGACTACAGATGCAAATATATTCTTTCATATTTACTGCATATATTATTTATAAATTGGATCTTAAACGTGCAATGTTTGTCAGTTTTTCATTATAAGAAAGTTGAAATCTAAAATTTAGATTCCAAACCCACCTTTAAACTTCGTTATACATATCAAAAAATTAAATATTCAAATCTATGTGAATTTGAAATGCAAGTTTATGCCATGAAGATAGTCGTTAAAGAAATGTTGTGAAAAAGCAGTTTGTCAATGTTGTATCTGAATACATAAAAATTTGTTAGAAGGTGGGACTAGTGAAACATATTTGATTTTTATCCCCAACTTAAAGTCTATCAATGGCTTTTAAATATTTTGTCTGTGTTTATTGACTAGGAACCAAATTTCCAAAGATTAATTGCTGGAAATTTAATTTCCAAATAATGGAGATGGAAACGTTATAGCATATTTAAACCAATGAGACATAGCATGTTAAATATGAAAATCAAGAAATTTATGGCTTTAAAGTGTGTATCAATATCACTTTTTTAAGGTTTTATCATTTCATCAATTAATTATTTGGTATGCAAAGGAGTTTTCAACAATAAACTTCAACAATACAATAAAATTCAATGGTTAATTATATTTTACACTTACAAAATCAATTTATTAAACATTCATCGATCTAAAAGTAGAATTATTTGATTTGATTATATGAAAACTTGCAAGGTTTTTCTTTGTTTTATTCAATATTAAGAATGTTATTAAAGGATCAATTATTTTTTTGTGTTCTTTTCAAAAATTAAAAAAAAAAATTCTATTTATGATCAAATAGATATCTCACTTAATTGTCTAAAACAATGTTTATTTATAATGATATAATTGTCCAATATGATTGGATAAATACAATTATCCAAACTCAACTCTTTGATAATAATTAAAAAATATAATTTTTCACCATCACATACAAGATATTACTATTTTGAAATTATACAAACCTAGGACCAACCCCTAAAAGCATACTCTTCATTTCCTTCATCTGATCAATACTTATCCTATTTGATATATGGTAATGGAAAAAAGATTGCGGGTAGCAGCTTAATTAGAGGAGCATATCACCTATAATTCTTTTTACTATAATATTATAATTGTTCAATCAAAATAAAGATTTACGTAAAGATATGTCATTTATAAATGCAGACTCTATATAAAATTTTAATGGAACTTACACAATTTCAAATTATGATTAATTATTTATATTACAATTATTGTAAGTGATATGCTCCCTTAATCAAGAAGCATTAATCAGTTGCATGAATTAATTTTGAAAGATGGATCTGTTTTGAAATGCCAGGATCAAGATGACTAGGCAATGCATTAAGATGCTTATATTAATCCTTAAAGAATTTACAAGAAAAAGAATTCACTCATGTTTTTTTTTTTTAATTTTTAATTTACTTTTAAATCTTTACCCTAATATTTATTTAACGAAATATGATAATACGCGCTTAAACTCTTTTGAATCCATAACCATCAAACTTTAGCTATAATAACATGTTGACTAATCCAAAAGTTAGTTAGTAAATCGCCGATACTTTTAATCATTAATTATATAGTCATTGAAAAAACATTAAAAATCAAATAGACCAAAACATGAATCCCCCTTAGACTATTTTAATTAGGTTAATTAAAACCCTTTATAGATTTCTTTTTCCTCTTTTTACACCATTACAACCAATCAAATTAACACCATATACGAAATGGCTTGTTGAATACCAATGTTATAAGAGTATGATATTAAATTTGTATTTATTCAAATTAAACTTTCTTTTTTTTTATCTCAAAAGCAAAAAAAAAAAAAAAAACTTGCTCCTTTACAAGGTTTAAAACTTAATAAATCAAATATATCAATCAATTAATTTAGTAGAATATTTCTCACTCCCCTGCCACGGTATCTTTCTAACGTTAAGAGCTTCTTGAATCTATAACATTAATTTTGGTAAGGTACAGAGCAAAATTCTCTAACCTAGGGGTGGCACGTTAATTTTGTTTTTGTTTTTCGTAATTTTCCATTTTACATTTTTTGGGAGATTTTTTATATTTAAAAATATTTTTATATATTTTATTTTTTAAAAGTGGGATCCACTTTACACTAAGTTTTTCTTTTCTTTTTTTTTTTTTAAATTTTTGCTTCTTAAACTTAATTTGAAAAATTAATATTTTAAGCACGATGAGATTGTCCATATGAAACTCTTTGAGCATCTTTTTTATTTTAAAATTTAAAATTTTTTCTTTTTCTTTTAATTTTATTTTCATTTTGTCTTTTTTTATTTTTTTATTTTTTGATTCTTCTATTAAATAAATTTTGTAAGAATATGATGTTAATTAAGGCATGCACATGTTATTCCATTGGCTTTTTTTTTTTTTTTTTTACTTTTCACCTTTTTTTTAATTAGGTAAATTTTGAAAAAAAAAATCAATGAATAGAGAAGGTAAAACAAAAAAATTTTGATCCCTATAATGCTTGAGTAGTCGTAATTATTTTTCCTTTTTAAGGTTCTTTTTTTTTTCTTTCTGATTTTAGTTTTCTGATTTTCTTTTTTAAATGCTTTTTAAAACTGTTGATTTTTTATTTTTATTTTTTAATTTTTTAAAATGTTTTTTTTTTAATATATTTAATAAATATATTTTAGCAATTTTTTAATTTATGTGAGACCAACTTGATATTGAATTTTGCCTTCTACTCCTTTTTCTTTTTTTCTTTTACATTTTCTAATAAAATATTTAATAAATCCTTTTTAAGATTTTAATTTTTTGTAAGTAGGATCCACTTGATACCAAGAGTACACCACATTTTTTTTTATTTTTTTACTTTTGCATTTTTTTCTCTTTTTCTTTTTTTTGTTTTTTGATTTAGTTAATAAATAATTATTTATATTTTTTTATGACCTACTTGATATCATGTCATGTGTCAAGCTATTTGATTCTTTTTTTTTAATATACATTTTCTTTTTTACTTCTTTATGTGACAAATATTTTAAAATATTTTAAAATTTTTAAAAGTGGGACCCATTTAATTTAATTATTAAAAATAGACATTATTTTCTTTTTTTGTTAATTTTCTCTTTTTAATTTGATAAATATTTATTTTATATTTATATTATATTAATAAAATTATTATTTAATATATTAATTTAATAAAAATATTATATTTATACTTAATTAAGATATGATCCATATATTCATCCATCTATTATATACATTTTACTTATTTTGATTATTATTTGACCTTTATTTAATATTTGACGTAACACATTATTTTTCTTTCTTTTTTATAACTTATTTGCTCTTTCTTCAAAATTTTTATTTTTTATTTACACAAATTTATTTTTTAAAAAATAAGCCAATTGAAGTGTTTATGTGGTACCCTAATTTGATTTTTTTTCATTTTAATTTTAATGTTTTTTAATTATATAAATTTTGCAACAAAAGGAGCTGATGAATAGATCAAACAAAATAAAGATTTATCTGATCAATACTTAACCTATTTGATATATGGTAATGGAAGAAAGATTGCGAGTAGCAGCTTAATTAGAGGAGCATATCACCTATAATTTTTTTGACTACAATATTATAATTGTTCAATCAAAATAAAGATTTATGTAAAGGTATATCATTTATAAATGTGAACTTTATATAAAATTTTAATGAAACTCATATAATTATGAATTATGATTAATTAATTATATTACAATTATTGTAGGTGATATGTTCCTTCAATCAAGAAACATTAATCAGTTGCATGAATTAATTTTGAAAGATGGATCTGTTTGAAATGCGAGGATCAAGATGACTAGTCAATGCATTAAGATGCTTATATTAATCCTTAAAAAATTTACAAGTAAGAAAAAAAAATCACTCATGTATTTTTTTTAATTTTTAATTTACTTTTAAATCCTTACCCTAATATTTATTTTAATAAAATATGATATTATGCACTTAAACTCTTTTGAATTCGTAACCTTCAAACATTAATTATAATAACATACCGACTAATCCAAAAGTTAGTTGGTAAATCACCAATACTTTTAATCATCAATTATATAGTCATTGAAAAAACATTAAAAATCAAATAGACCAAAACATCAATCCCCCTTAGACTATTTTAATTAGGTTAATTAAAACCCTTTATAGATTTCTTTTTCCTCTTTTTACACCATTACAACCAATCAAATTAACACCATATACGAAATGGCTTGTTGAATACCAATGTTATAAGAGTATGATATTAAATTTGTATTTATTCAAATTAAACTTTCTTTTTTTAATCTCAAAAGCAAAAAAAAAAGAAAAAACCTTGCTCCTTTACAAGGTTTAAAACTTAATAAATCAAATATATCAATCAATTAATTTAGTAGAATATTTCTCACTCCCCTGCCACGGTATCTTTCTAACGTTAAGAACTTCTTGAATCTATAACATTAATTTTGGTAAGGTACAGTGCACAATTCTCTAACCTAGGGGTGGCACGTTAATTTTGTTTTTGTTTTTCATTATTTTCCATTTTACCTTTTTTGGGAGATTTTTTATATTTAAAAATATTTTTATATATTTTATTTTTTACAAGTGGGATCCACTTTACACTAAGTTTTTTTTTCCTTTTTTGTTTTTTTAATAATTTTTACTTCTGACACTTAATTTGAAAAAAGTAATATTTTAAGCTCGATCGGTTGTTCATGTGGGAACTCTTTGAGCATCTTTTTTATTTTAAAATTTAAAATTTAAAATTTTTTCCTTTTCTTTTTTTTTTTTAATTTTTTTTACTTTTTTAATTTTTTGATTTTTCTATTAAATAAATTTTGTAAGAATATGATGTTAATTAAGGTATGCACATGTTATTCCATTGGCTTTTTTTTTTTCTTTTCACCTTTTTTTTAATTAGCTAAATTTTGCCCAAAAAAAAAAAAAATCAGTGAATAGAGAAAGTAAAACAAAAAAATTTTGATCCATGTAATGCTTGAGTAGTCGTAATTATTTTGTCCTTTTTAAGGTTTTTTTTTTTTTTTTTCTGATTTTAGTTTCTTTGGTTTTCTTTTTTAAATGCTTTTTAAAACTGTTGATTTTTTATTTTTTTTAAATGTTTTTTTTTTATATTTAGTAAATATTTTTTAATAATTTTTTAATTTTTGTCAGACCCACTTGATATTGAATTTTGCCTTTTGTTCCTTTTTCTTTTTTTTTTTTGAACATTTTCTAACAATATATTTAATAAATATTTTTTTAGATTTTAATTTTTTGTGAGTAGGATCCACTTGATACCAAGAGTATGCTATTTTTTTTTTCATTTTATTACTTTTTTCATTTTTTTTCTCTTTTTCCTTTTTTGATTTAGTTAATAAATAGGTATGTTATTTGTCAAGCCATTTGATTCCTTTTTTTTTATTTACATTTTCTTTTTTACTTTTTAATTTGACTAATATTTTAAAATATTTTAAATTTTTTAAAAGTGGGACCTATTTGATTTAATTATTAAAAATATATATTATTTTCTTTTTAATTTGATAATTTGATATTTTATATTTATATTTATATTTATATTATATTAATAAATTTATTATTTAATATATTAATTTAATAAAAATGTTATATTTATACTTAATTAAGATATGATCCATTTATTCAACCATCTATTATATACATTTTATTTATTTTGATTATTGTTTGACCTTTATTTAATATTTGACGTAACACATTATATTTCTTTCTTTTTTAAAACTTATTTACTCTTTTTTCAATTTCCACAGACTATCATTTTAAGATATAACATTATATTATATGTCACTTAGACCTTAAAAATTTAATAAAAATGTCATATGTTAACGCTTACATTTACCCTTTAGTTTTAAGTTTTTTCTTCTTCATCCTTCTTAAACCACTCTTGTTTTTTAATTAGTTAAGCCTTCTTTGTACATATCCAGTGAAAATTTAATCTATCGCTCAAATCTAGTAGTGCTTGATTTTAATTTTGGTTTTACAATTGTTGTGGTTAGTTGATAAAGTTTTAGATTTTAAATTATACTGATTAAGATTTAATTTTTGATACAAAATAAATAAAACTCTTTTTTGAGAAAAATCAACAGCTAATTTTATAATACTATTTATACATGCGTGCATCCACGAACATATATGTGCATGAAATAAACTCATATACAAGATAACAAAATTAAAAAAAAAAAAATAGTGATACATTGGCATACTACAATAGAAAAACTTAGGAAATAACAAACAATTTCCATTGACCTCTTGGGCTGCTCTCAAGCGGTAAACGAGTAAGAAATGATAGATTGGAGCCCTAGTTGTCGTTGAACCAAAAGAAATTGCAGTGACCATCCTTCAACACTAAATGTGCATCCAATATCCATGTGTAGGGGACATGGACATGGTACATTGTTTGACTGTTCAGGCATTACAATTTTCATTACACCGCTTTATGCAGAATCGACATAGACTAAGGAATAACCAGCCTCCCAGCACAAAAAAAGGATGTATGATGAAGTTTTGATTACCCAAACCAATAAGTAAACAATACCCTACAACTAAAGCTGTTCCTTTCCAGAATTCATCGTATAGAATAAGGAATAACCAAAATCCTACTATTACATTTTCTATAAAACCATTAAACAGAGCACCCGTAGGGAATAACCAACATCCTAGAATTAAAACACTAACTCTTGACACCCGATAAGCAAAACACATGAACATCATCAAAACGAAAACCATAACTGAAAATATATTAATAACTATAGTTGCTAAATCTGTTGGCGCTAGGAAAAAGATTGATTGATAAAAGCATCTAGCAAGAAATGCAAGGAGTATCTGAAGAGCAGTCCTGAAACCACGTGGAAAAGGTTTAAGGAGACCCAATGTTAGGAAAAACGTTACTATGAAGACCGCAGAGGTTGGAATGTAGCAATAAAGAAAAGTAATTTCATTCATGACCGATTTCCGCGGTACCTTTTCTTCATCTCCTAGATTGGCAGTGGAGTTTGAGGAACTGTCTCCCTGCCAAACACTACCAGGTGGGCTAAGACTGGCTTGATAGGTTGCTGTTAAAAGCAGTCCTAGAATTAGTAGCAAGGCATTACGGTCCTCGATTGATATATTGTCCATATCTTGAAAAATTACAGCCGATGCCTTCGTCACACACTTGAAAATTTGTTTCTGCAATTTATAATTAAAAGTTGAAACTCTTGGAATACAGCAACCACGTAGAATTCTAATGCTTTCTTTGTTATTAAGTTGTTGTGCAACATTCAGTGCCGTTGATCCATCCTGATTGGTCGCATGCTTGTCAGCCTTGCATTTCAATAGTAGTTTGAGCATCTGTTTGATTCAGATGAAATTATACAATCTGAAAAGAATCTTTTTCATTTTGCTAAAAATAAAATTAAATAGAGCATATAAGTAGAACCTCATGTTGATTATTACGTGCAGCTATGTGTAAGGCAGTGTCGCCATTTATGTCTTTCTGATTCACCGCATCCTCACGACAGTCAGACCTCCTAAGCCATCCCGCATAGGAGCTTGAGTACTTCTAATTTATTCTTTCTTGTTGCAATGTGCAAAGCAGTCTCGTTCGTAGTTGTCACATCTCGGATGCATTCGGGACAAACCTCCAAAAATCTGGCTATGAGATCAAGGTTTTCTTCTATGGATATTGCGTAGTGCAGTGGAGTCTCACCCTTCTTCCCTTTGATACGAACAAGATCTTTATCTTTTTCCAAGAGAAGTAGCACCAGTTCTTTATGTCCCCTTTCCACTGCAAGATGAATGGGACTAAAGCCTTGTTGGTTTAGCTTCCTAGCAAATGTAGGCTTTAAAGTCATTATCTCCATTGCAAAATCAATGCACCCTTCTGCTGCTGCTATGTTTAATGGAGTGTCAGCAAAGTCTCTCCCATCAATACGCCTCAAAACATTAGAATTTCTTTGGATTGATGCGTATAATTCATCAACATTTCCTTCTCGAGCAGCCCTCCTCAAATTTTCATCCATATCAGAAAAGCCAAATGACAATGACAATGCCAATGAAAGGTCCGGACTTTATATAGCAAAATTAAAGGGTAAAAGAGAAGATGGAGAAGTCAAGAGTATGGTTTCACTTAATGTTGAGCAGCATCCTTCCTCCCGGCAAACACAAACACGAAATCTAGGTGCAATGATAAATTTAGAATTTACATGTTAAATAGAGCAATACAATAAGATTTTTATATTCACCCTTCAGGAATGAATTTATAAGTAAAAAAAAATCGCTGGTGCTTTTTTATAGTCAATTATAGTCAACAAGAAAAACACAAAAATTAAAAAATAAGTTAAAAGTTTCAATAGCCAATTATATTGTCTCCTTTCTCGTGGTGTCTCATGTAGGGGAGCAACTGTTCCAATATTTTAGCCCATAAAATATCGACTCTCTCAGACCAATAATCTATCTCTCTAGAAACTTTCAAAAGACTGTTGTTTAATTTATTCGGATTTTAAAATTATCTGAGGCTGCATAGCACCACTTGCTATGTAATATATAATGATATAATCTTACCAAAAAATATATGTATACATATAATGATATAATAATTGGCCTCTATTAGAAAATATTAAGAGAAAGTGATAACGAGGAAAGAATCTGATTTTGAGGTGTAAATAACTTTTTTTAAAGATATTTATGTTTTGAGGATATAATAAAATTTTTTAATTTTTAAATCAAAATTTATAAAAATAATTATATAAAAAATTTTATTTATAATGAATAAAAAAATAAAATTTTTTATACAAATGATTATAGTCATTTGTATAATCATAATTTTTTTGTTAAATTAGTTAAAATTTTATGAATAATATATTATAGTTTTATATTAAATAATTATGATTATTTGTCATATAATTATTTAAATAATAAAAATCATTTCTATTCAAATAAATTTATGTAAAATATAAGTAAAAATTTTGAAAATTAATTAATAAAAAAATTAAAAATAAGTCTATTTAACAAAAAACTCAAGTGCTTCAAATGTACAAGAACCCAATCTATTACTTTCAAAATTCTTTCAATAAGCAATTAACAAAATTTCAAAAAACATCCTTCAAAACATAATATATATATATATATATATATTACAAAATACATATTTATCATATAAAATTTATTGATGTGAACATTTATGTAAATAAATTTTTTACACATAAAAAATTTTATGTATTTATGATATAAAATTTGCTGATGTGGAAGTTTATGAAAATAGCCTTCTTTTTCGACATGTAAGAAAATTTTCAGATTTTCTCTTTATAATGACACATAAATTATTTTCTAAT
This sequence comes from Durio zibethinus, assembly GCF_002303985.1. The sequence goes on along the minus strand of NW_019168395.1, from coordinate 4,381 downwards.
TTTAAACTATTTATCAAAAAAATATATATTTAAAAAATTATTGAATTATCTAAAATTTTCAAATTTTAAATAAAAAATAAATTTAAATTTAAAATAATTAAATAGATAAATTTATTATTTTTGTAAGATTTTATTTAAATAAATAAAATTAATTCTTATTTTTATTAATTAATTAAATAAATGTATTTAAAAAGTCATTAGTTATCCAAATCTTGTTAAGATATATTTATTTAAAATTTTTTTAATTATTCAAAGGTTTTCTTTCAACTGAAAAAAAATCATCTCCATTTGTCAAATATACTTTTAGATATATCTTAAAGGCTGTCTTACAAGTAAAAATTATAAATACAGTCAAATATTTTTATCATAGTGTATATTTATACTAAAAATTAATAATAGATAAACCAATCAAATAAAAGCAATATAAAGTGTGTTGAATTATAGTAGCATAATATGAGATTTAATTAAAGATGATTTTTTTGTTAATCTAAATCAAAGTTTATACATGAGCTCTTAAGAGTGTACATGAACTTTTACTGAATTATGAAAATAAATATAAATTAGATGAACATAAGATAGAGATTATTATACTAGAAACAGAAAATGACCTTAAGAATGACCAAGCAAGCATAGCAATTAACTAATTTATTTTTAAAATACTCATCAAAATTTCATGATAAATATGCACTACTTATTTTTATTTTACAATAATCAAGGCAATAATATTTTTTTAAATTAATTTTTTAATAATTTAGATATATATCTTTTAAAATTTAAAAACATCAAATGTAATTTTATCTTAATAGATAAATAATATCATACCTAAAGTCTATGAGATTATTTGGTAAAAAAAAATTGATATAAAAAATAATTTATGATTTTTGAAATCTCATTATGTTTTGAATTATATAAATTTACAAGTGTATAAAAATAACAAGAAAAATTAGAGATGATGCAAATTGAAGAAAATTAATTTCAAGTGACAAGATTTTTAGTTTCTATTTTAATATTTAGTTGCTGTACTTAATAATATTATTTACAATATCTTTTGAATTTTTTCTCCTCCAATATTATTTATCTTATATTTTAAATTTTGTTTATTTTTTAATTAAAAATTTATTTTTGTTATGATTTAATATCTTAATTATAATTATATTTTACATATATTTTAAACATATAAATAATTAAATAATATTGATTTATATTTTTATTCATATTTAAATAAAATAAAAATAATTTATGCACTGCAAAAATAGTAAGTTAATTTAATAAATAATTATTAATTAATACAAAACCAAAAAAAATTTAAAAATTCAAACTCATATCCAATGTTTTTGCTCTCTCCATTTTAATTCAATTACATAGTTCCTTTCAAACTTAGGTGCTATTTAGTCGGTATATTACAGCCAACAAGAAACATTAGAAAAACAAAAAAAAAAAAAAAAAAAAGGAGCACAATATTGAAAACTTAGTTTTGGTCAATATCTTCAATTTTTTTAGGTATTAAATTGATACTGTTCATACACGAGTTTGTTCATCCGTAAGCTCCAAAATATGGAAAACATTAAAAAAAAATTTTATCACTTTTAACAAGTTATAAAATTTTTCAAATCTATATTTCCAGTTTTTTGCTTTTGCATATAAAAAACAACATATCAAACACACTTTTGTATCCAATTTCCAAAAACAATGTAGAAAAACATAAAAAAGAGACTATTTGCATCCTACCCTTTTCTTTTTATACTTCAATTTTAAAAAAAAAAATTTTTAAAGTAAAATTACTTAATTACACTTTTAAATAAGTTTTTGAAAATAAATTTTTAAAAATTTTTTTAAAGTTTTCATAACTAGATTTCTAAAAGCCTTTAAGCACTATGAAAAATCTATTTCTAAAAACCTTAAAAGATTTTTTGAAAATTTATTTTTGAAAGTTTAGAATCACACTAAAACATTTTAATATGAGATCTTATGAAACTAAATATAAAATTAAACAAAGAAAAGAAAAAATAAATGATTTTAAAGGTAAAAAAGTATTTAAAAATTTCACCCATTTGAAATAAAAAAAAGTCATAAAATCAAATGTAAATAGTTTGTTATTTTTATTTTTTCTTTTGATTTCGTATTTAATTTTATAAAATTTTATGTGAAATATTTTGATGCAATTCATAATTTTTTAAAATGAATTTTTAAAAAATCTTTAAAATTTTCAAAAAAAAATTTTCAAAAACTTTTAAAAACTTATGAAAATAGATTTTAAAAAATTTTTAAAGGTTTTTGAAAATTAATTTTTAAAAAATTTTTAAATTTTTGAAATTTCTTTTTCAAAAATTTATTAAAAATAATTAAATAATTTTATTTAAAAATTTTTAAAATTAAAATGTGAAAAGAAAAAGGTACGGTGCATTTTGCAGCACTAAAATAAATTGGTATTGATTATAGTAAGATGCATGTTCCGAACTGTTGGTTACTTCTCACGTAACTTTCCCTGTTATTTTTCTTACTCCAATCAAGTCAAATGCTTTGGCCCTGCTGTCTGCCAAAGCTGACGTCTCATATTTTATCTTTTCACAACAAATGTCTAAGAGCCTAGTAGAAAAAACAAATGATTTAAAACTTTTAAAAGTAAAAAAATATTTAAAAATTTTACTCATTTAAAATAAAAATATAAAATCAAAGATAAATTATTTATTTTCTTTCATTTGATTTTGTATTTAATTTTATAAAATTTTATGTTGAAATATTTTGATATAATTCAGAACATCTCAAAATAATTTTTTTTAAAGTTTCAAAAAATGAATTTTTAAAAATTTTTGAAAATAAATTTAAGAAAAATTTTAAAAGTTTTGAGAAATCAATTTTAAAAAATTTTTAAAATTATTTGAAATTTTATTTCAAAATTTTATTTAAAGAATAATTAAATAATTTTATTTAAATTTTTTAAAATTAAAATATGAAAAGAAAGCGGTTTGGTTCATTTTGCAGCACTAAAAAAATATTGGTATTGGCCATGGTAAGATGCATGTTCCGAACTGTTGGTCACTTCTCGCCTAACTTTCTGCATTGCGTTTCTCACTGCAATCAAATCAGATGCATTAGGCCTGCTGTCTACCAAAGCTGGCCTCTCATCTTCTATCTTTTCACAACAAATGTCCCAGGGCCTAGTGGGGAGTGAGTTGATCTCAAAAGCACCAAAAGTCATGTAACCCTCTAGCAAACTTTCTTTTTTTTTTTTTTTTTTTTTAATTTTTTAATTAAATATATAAAATATTTTTTGATAATAATTAAAGGGGAAAAACTTTTGAAAACTTTATTTCTTGTTTTTTGTTTTTGAATATAAAAAACAACGTATCGAACACTTTCGTATCCGATTTCCAATAGTGTTTTTGAAAAACATGAAAAAGGAAAGGCATTGATCAGGCCTTGACTCCGATTTCCGAACTGTTGGTGACCTTTTACGTAACTTTCTCCATTACTTTTCTGACGCCACCAATGAAATCAAATACCTTGGCCCTACTGTCTGCCAAAGATGGCCTCTCTTCTTTTATCTTTGCACTCCAAATCTCTAAGAGCCAAGTGGGGAGTTAGATGATCAACCCCAAAAGCACCGAAAGCCCTATAGCCCTATACCCAACTCTCTCTCTCTCTCTCTCTCTCTCTCTCTCTCTCTCTCTCTCTCTCTCTCTCATATTTTATTTTCTAATTAATTATAAAAAATACTTTTTTATAATAATTGAAAGAGAGTAAGCAATTTACACTAAAAAATATTTATATCTTTTTATTTTTTTAATTATTAATTTTAATAAATTTAATAAATAAAATTAAAATAATTTTTTATCTTTTTGATTTGTCTTTCTCATCTCTTGAATATATTTTAAATAATGGTTATAAAAAAATATAAAATATTCTGGTATAATTTGATCTATCCTATAATTAAATATTTAAATTAATAATTTATTTATAATTTTACTTATAAATAAGGTCCTAAACTAAAAATAAGAGAAAAAATTAAAAATACTAAAATTTAAATATCAAATTTAATAAATACTATACATAAATTAACTGAATAAATTTTGCATTTATCATTAATAATATAATAGTTAATTTAATACGATTAATAAATAATTAATACAAAAGAATGACTTAATTTTCATCCAACATAAACATAAAGCATCTGTAATATTACATGAATATTATAATTATTATAACATGGTTAAGTTGGGAAAAAGCGTTAAAAAATGATTCAAAATGGGGAAAATTGTTTAATGGCTTCCCCTCCATTATTTATCTATGGTAGCATAGTCTTTCAAATTCTGATCACTTTGGCCTAATGTTTTTAATTTTGTTTCGATTCCAGCATTTTCGACTGCAATGCACCTATTTT
>NW_019168394.1:0-21604 GCF_002303985.1 Durio zibethinus | reverse complement strand
TTTATATATATTTAGTATTCATGTAATTACTTTAAAATAAATTAAAAAACTAAAATAAAATGAAAAAATTATAAATAAGATATATTAAATATGTGAAAATAAGTATTACCAATGGATTTTATCGACGGATTTACTGACCTAATTATCAACAAATTATTAAACAAAATTTACAATGGATAATCTATTGATAATTATTGATGGGATTTTACACATTATTGACGGAACAGTATTACAACTTGTCTTTATCGATGAAAATTTTCATCAGTAATATTTACTAACGGAAAACATGCTATTATTAAAGGAAAATTTTGTAGGTAAAAATCAATTTTTTGCTGGTGAACTTACTAGATGCTATTTTTTAAAGTGTCTGTATGAATATCTAAATTAAACTTTAAATTTTTAGTAAATATTATTGTTACACGTTAAAAACAAATACTGTTCTTTCAACATGATTCATATGATCTAAGAAAACTATACAAATAGAGAGTGTCATAACATATAGCTAGATATGGATTTTAGGGAGTCACCACCAATATTTTTATTAGGTGTGATTGGCCACCTAATGAATCTATCCTTTAAGGATGTACCTAAGCTTGACTAAAGGTCTCTAAAGAATAAGTTCTGCTCTTGCATTTTAAAATAGGGTTTGAAAGTTCGATTACGTATAAAGAAGGTATTGTACCCCCACACGTTCCTCAAGAGATGTACATTTAATCTTAAATTATCCTAAAGATCTTTGTTTTAAATTATATATGAATTAAACTAAATTATTTAGTAAATGTTATTGTTACATATAAAAACAAATACTATTCTTTCAACATGATTCAAATTATCCAAGAAAAACTATACAAGTAGAGAGTATATGATATAACCGAATCATCAGAGGTAATTCATAGAATAAAGATTATTAGAATAAAGTATTTAACGAAAGAGAAAACAATTGTGTACGTACTAACCAATAAAGGCAAAAGGTATTGTTATCTTTGTATATTGAAGTTTATTGATCGAATAAAGATTAAAGTGATAATCAAGGCACAATGAGTGGAATGAGAACAAAGAATAATGAAGATCTATAAAAAGGCAAGAGGAGTAAGGGTGTAAATGATTCGAAAAAACACATTTGTTCATAAGTTATTCAAATTCGATTAAAAAAAATGAATTTGGCTTAGTCATTATCAAATTGAACTCGAGCTCGAATTATCAAACGAACCAAGTTCAAGTATCTTAATACTCATCTTGAGTGTCTCGTGAGTCTAATCGAATTTTTTTATTTTAATATATTTTTATTATTTTACTTATAAAGTTATGATTTCACCCTTTTATACACATACACCTTAACCTAACCTAAACACTCCTAAATCAATCTCATATGTTTCTCTTTCCCTCTCTCACTCTCCCAAGACAGCAAGACACAGACCTAGTAGCAATCATTCCTTGGTTCCTTGCTCCACCACTAGCAACGTTGTTCGTCCAAAGCCACCGCTTGTGCTCACTTCTTGCTCAGGGGTAATTGATAATAATGGCCTAAAGGGCCTTGCCCCTCCAAAAATTTTAAAACCCTTATTAACATATATATTTATTTATATTAATACATTTAAATTGATCTTACAAACTAAAGTGTTAATTTTATTATTTTTGTGTTTTATAAATTAATTTTGTGCATTGTAATTTAGAAGATGTTCAAATCACATTGATATATGTTTATTTATTATATCTAACAATTATTACTTGTAAATTCTTAAAATTAAGAGTGTTGTCACAATTTTTAGATTACAATCAAAATGAATTTAAACAAAAGTTAATTAATTTTTCAACTTTCTCAACAAGATTTAAGTTTTTAACCAAGTACCAAATGTGTTTTTCCTTTTTTTTTTTTAGTACAAGGTCAAAGTTAAGTAGATTTAAGGAAAGGAAAAGGAGATTTAGCTTACTACAACTCTCTTCTATATATATATATATATATATATGAAACTAATTTACAAAAATGCTAGAAAAACACCAAACTCCTAGTCTCAAAATTTCATATTCATTAAAAAATATTTAGTTTTTTTTTTTTGATAAAATGTTTAAATATCGTTGATTTATTCGTACTCTTTTTTATTTAAATTTTAAATTATTAAAAAAATAAAAAATTCCCATAATTCTTGATATATTGTGTAATTAGTATTCAAAAGGTTAATTGTAAATCATTTTATTGTTAAAGTATAATGTTGTCATAGCAATATTTTTGTTTTATAATTTTATGAGCTTGTCATGTTTTTATTAGTATATTGTTTGCATATATATATATATATATTTATGAGTATTATAAACTATACTTTAGGTAAAAAATAAAATAAAGTATATTAAATACTATTAGTTGAACCCTTCAAAATTATATATCAAGATCTGCCACTATCCTTGCTCTACCACTGACAACTAATAATCAAAAGGACTAAAGCTGCTTGGTGGAAAATAACATCATGAGATTCATGCTCAAGCTGAAAAAGTTGAAAACTCCATAATCAAGATGGACCTCGAACTCCGAACTTCAAACTTCATGATGAATGCTCTTCTGTTGAATATTCTAGGTATAGAAAATTACTTTTTCTCCAACATTCTCATTTGTCTTGCTTATTTTCTAATAAATATTGAAATTTGGGTTTTTTTCTCCACCGCACCTCATTTGTCTTGGTTATTTTTTGAATAAATGTTGAGATTTGGATTATTTTTTAGTTAATAGGGCTTATATGATTGAGAATCAAGTTCAAGTTCATTAATTTTAATGTTGGTGACTATAAAGATCATATCATGCAGGTTGGGAATTTGGGGTGATTTATTGAATTTAATTTATGATTTTGAAAATGATATAATAAATTAATAGATTTTTTAGTTTTGTAGATGAGTAATTTTATAAAAAAGGAATATGCGAATAGCATAGACAGGACAGGTTTTTCAAGAGGTAGTTCCAAATGATGAAGCAATTTTACAAATACAAGTGAATGAAAGTTCGAATGGGGCAATTTCTTGGTAAGATGTAAGCGCTCTTATGCTTATATTAAACAAATTTGAAATTTTTTTATTATCATTCGAGTTTAATCAAGTGAGCTTGAGCTTAGTTTGAGTTTTATCTATAGTCAAACTCAAGCTTGAAAAATAGAACTCGATCAAGCTTGAGCTAATTTCGAGTTTCAATTTTTGAATTGAGCTTCAACTTGACATTATATTGGCTCGGCTCAATTACACCCCTAAAGAGGACTCAATGATTTGGTTCAGGAAAATACTATAACTACCTACCTTGGCTTAATTAGATTGAACAAAATAGTGCTAAAATTAGTTAAGATAAACAACTCTTATGGTAATTTAGGTCTGAGCTACTAATAGCTTTATCACCTCTTGAATTTCCTAATTCTATAGGTGGGAAGTCAAATTGAACTATTTAATGAATCACATATTGCTAATTATTGGGGGAAGGAGGGTGTGCAATTAATTTGCATTTGATCTAATATTAGTTTTTGTTCTTGGAAATAACAATTACAAAATTCTAAAGAAAAAATACAACAGAGAAATTAATTATAGAGATCAGCCTAACTATAAAAATGATATATATCAAAGAATTATTTCAGTGGATTAAAAATATTTAATTATGTTATCAATGATAGAATGTTCGAGTCATAAAATATACAAATAATAAAATCATTAACATACACATATAGTTAGCAAATCAATTAAGCAAAAAATTGAAAGGTAAAAAATAGAAAAAATTACTTTAATGACTTAATTACGATTATCTTTAATAAATTTATTTATTAACATAAACTACATGCCCAATTGTTTTTACAACAATAAAGAGAAAACTCCATAAATTATAGCTATGCACACTAATTAATTTTGATCTCTTTATATTTATATTTTTCTTTGATATAAAAATCATATTTTGTTTTTTAATATGACTCTAATTGTAAAAAAAAAAAGGTTTAATAATAAAAAAGAAAATTCATTTATATTAAATTTATAAAAAAAAAATTAGTAATGGTGTTTTAATCAATCATTTTTAAGACTTTTGGAATTAAATTTTATTAAGGGTATTTTAATTAATCACCTTTAGCACATTTTGAGTTTAATTATAAAAAATAAGTCTACTAATAAAATATTCATTTAAATTAAAATTTATAAAAGAAATTACTAAGGGTATTTTGAGTCAATCACTTTTAATATTTTTGAAATTAAAATTTTTAAATTTTTAAAAATTTATTTTCACATAAACTTTATTTTTAATTTTAATTGATTTAAATTAAATTTAAACAAATTAACAAAAGTTAGATATTTAAAGATATATTTGTTAATTTAAACATTTATAGGAGTATTTAAATTAATCACTTTTAGCATTGTTGAAGTTCATACTTTTATATATAGATGATAGATGAAATATATCTATCTTAGAAGCTCACTTCATGCAATAGGAACAAGTCTAAATTTTGCTTCTGTAGTGTCTATAGTCCTGTTCAAGGGTTAGGCTATTCGCCTGAACTCGAAAGCCTGCCTAAAATTTTAAAGTGCTTGGATATAAATATTAAGCCCGTTAAAAGGATCTGAATAACAAATGAGGTTCGATAAAAAAAAACCAAGCTTGGATTTCACCATTTAAGGTCCAAAGATTGGCTAGGTCTGGCTTGAAAATTAAAATATATATATTTATTATAATAAGATAAGATCCATCTGCTTTATTTTTTATAATGGATAAGGCCCATTTGCTTTATTACTTATAATAGGATAAAACTCAATTTTTTCTTTATGTAAAACATTAAAAATAATGATTTAATTTTAAATTATATTCAATAAAATTAAATTGGATCCAAGCCTAAATAACTCATAAATTTAATTAAAATTAAATAAATTAGTTAAATTAATAATTTATAAAAAAATTTAAATCATTTTTTTAATTTTAAATATTAGTGCTTTGGGCGGGTTTGCGCTTTATTATTACATGTAAGAATGGGATTTGATAGAAAATAAGGCCCAAAAAATGAAGTCAAGCTGAACCTGAACTTGCTTAAAATACTAGAATACATACATAAGCTCAGCCCAAACTAAGCCCGACCCGACCCATAGGCAATTCTACTATAGTAATTTATTTATATAGATGCATAACACCATCAAATAAATAAATAAATAAATATTTATAAATAAAGTAAAATAACAAATTGAGCTTTGAAAACCATGACCAATTGAATGCATGCTATGCTACCTAGCTAGCTACTTGACAAGAAAAAATAGTTAATATAGTATTACCAAAAATAACATTTATAGTCAAGGAAAATCTTGTATAATTGGCAAATTTTTGGACTGTTTAAAATTGTTTTTTATTTTTTTTAAATTATGTTTTTATTTATTTTGTTTTGTTGAATTTTGAAAATATAAAACATATTTGGTAAATAATATTGGATAAGGAGGGAGTAAAGTACCTATTGTTTTCGTGAGGTCTAATGCCTCCGCAGTGGCTAGCGAAATACTCCCACTCAAATTGAATCTTTTTCGCTTGTAGCCTGTAATGGGTGAGGATTATGGTGCCTTACTAGTCTGTGATAGACAAAGATGTAAGGAGCAATTTGGGAACCTTTAGATTTTGACCTTAAAACCGCATATAGTGAACCTTAAATGTGCCTAACCTATAAATAGAGCCATCACTCTTCCCTTTTAGAATTAACCAAAAGCATAGGATTCATTCCTTTTACTCTGTGTGATGTTTAAATTTACTTAGTTATTTATTTATTCTTTTTCTGGGTATACTAACCTTTTTCTTATTCTTTTGCATTGGTTCATACGCATATCATAAAGTTGCATAAAGAACATTTGCTTGAAAAACGGTCTTCAACAAAATTTTTCATGGACTCCAATGAACGACTAGTTTGCTCTTCATCCATATTAGCACCTTGTGAGACACCCAACGAAGTAAGGGCCCAGTCAGAAAAGATTCAACTGAAGATGGAAGATTGTTTACCAATCGGATATGATTCTGCTCTATCTCAAGAAACATCCGTCCTCCTCAAACAGAACAATCTAGAGGATTTGGTTGATATCTGAAAGAAGATGAGTCCGTCAAGACAAGAGTAGTTTTGCTAGAAGCACGATCATATGGCACACCTTCTAGCAGTAGTTGTTGATGATCAACTAATCAGAGCTACAACACAGTTCTGAGACCCTGCAGATAAGTGTTTCATCTTTAATGAAGCTTATATGACTCTCACCCTTGAAAAATATTCTATTCTGCTGGGTTTGCACCTCAAGGCTCATGACAAGATATATGTCAAAAAACACAAGTCAGGATTTCATAAAGGTTTGGCTCAACTCATGGGGATAGACAAGGAAATTGTAGATTCTCATACAAAGAAGAAGCAATAACAGGTTTGCCTACCTTGGAAGTTCTTTCATGAGTTTCTAATGCAACATGCCAATAAAAAATGGAGGTTAAATGTATTTGCCTTGGCCGTATACGGACTGGTGATCTTTCCAAAGGTTTTAGATATATTGAGATAGCGGTGGTTGACTTCTTCGAGAGTGTGATCAATGGCTGTAATCCTTCAATGGTAATATTAGCAGAGACTATTAAATCTTTAAGTTATTATCGTCAAAATTGAGGGCGCTTCATAGGTTGCATACAGTTATTGTACTTATGGATGAAAAGCCATTTTAAACAGGGAAATGGTGCTTTCTCGAAGCTTTATATCCGTAATCGAGCTCCGATTAAGGAATTCTGTGAAAGTGAGTGGTCAGAATGAAAGTCTAAACAAGAATGGATAACTTTCCTACAAAAGTTGAAAAGTGCTAAGGTGAGATGGTTGGCCCCATGGACGAATCGTGAGCCTATGTTGTACCAATGTGGGGATAGTACAATGGTTCTACTTCTGGGTTTATGGGGAGCCACAAATTATGCACCACTCCTAGTGAGAAGGCAATTTGGGGGAGAACAGTTCATTCCTATGACTTATAGGCCTCATCAGTTAGATTTCTCTTACAGTGAGCCAAAAGTATTTCAGAGGATGAATGAGATGATTAAAGCATGGAAAAATCCCCGAAGAGTGAGTTCTGGACCGTTCACTGATAAAGTCACCCCAGGGTACTTGGTTTGGAGAACAAAAAGAAGACAAGAAATGGTATTCACTTATGAAATCTCTCAACCAGCAACAGAAGAAAACTTGAAGAGACACCATCAGAATTAGAGCTTGCAACAAAAGAATTTGAGTCTGAAAAGGGCAAGTTAAAGCAAAAAATCCAGAAGCTTCAAGAAGAAAAAGCCCAGTGGAAAGATAGAACCGAAAGTCATGAAGTTAAAGTTCACAAGATTGCTAGAGAACGTGATACAACTATTGAAGATCTAGCAAAGCTACACCAAGAGCATAAAAGGTTATGTGTCAGAGAAAGAGCCAAAGAGATAACCATTATCTAGCTGACTGAGAAAAATACAAGATTGAAGCAAGAGCATGCTGCATTGGAAGAAGAAAGTATCGAAGTATAGGCAGAGAATAACATGCTAAACAGTTACTTGAGCAGGCTAAGTTAAAAGTTGAATGAATAAGGAGACCACATTGCTGCATTGGTTAGGAAGCATAGAGAATTATCATACCAAGTCTAGTGTGGTAAAAGAGAGAACTTAGGAAGATAGAAATACATTGAGCACCTAACGACCCAAATCTGTAAAGGGATATGCAAGGCAAGAAAGATGGTGGAAGAGGCAGAGGCATTGAGACAAATGATGACCCTAGTAAGAGAACATGGACAGTGTCTATTGAACTTCATTGAAGAAGCTAAGGCCCAGTATGAACAGATCAAACAATTTTATGGCTATAATTCTAGGATGAGAAACTCAATGTAGATAAAAGTTTTTTTTGGAATAAATGAAATCTTTTAGTTGAATACCGTTTTTAAGGCAAATGTTCTTTGCATACATGCATTTTTCATTCATTGCATTCTCATTCATTTCACTTAACAAAGTAACCATGTGATAGTCATGCAAATTTACTAATTTTAAGATATGGTACTCAAGGTTCAAGGATAGCTCCATCTAGCGAGAACCCTGCCCATCAATACAACACAAGATTCAAAGCAAGGCAAATGGAGCAAGAAAATTCTCACAGATTTGAAAAGATAGAAAAAGCACAGGAGAAGATTGAAAGTGGGTTGAACAAGTTTTGGATGCTCTTAATAACCTAAATAAAGGAAAGAGAGTTGAAGAAAATGCAAGCCCACAAGTTCCCCCATTGCAAGAAGTGGCTGACCCTTTATATCCTCCAGGTTTCGACCCACCTCAAGCTCAGTCTGCTCAAAAGGTTCCACCGTAACACTTCACATATCCAACATATCCTGGAATACCGTCAGCTTCTAACCCAGGGCATTATAATAGCTATGTAAATCCTGTCTTTACTGAAAAGGCAGTAGAACCAATTCTTGATCTAGATAATTTAAAAAAGAAGGAGAAAGAAAAGATAAGAGTGAAAACTCAGAAAAGCTCTAAGATTAGTATGCTAGAGCAAAGGTTACGGGCTATGGAAGGATTTGATTTTTATGGGTCAGTTGATGCTGCTGGGCTTTACCTAGTCCCTGATGTGATCATTCTTCATAAGTTCAAAGTACTAAAATTTGAAAAATATGACGGTACAAAGTGCCTCAAAACTCACATCACCATGTATTGTCGAAAGATGACAGCTCATGCTCATGATGAAAAACTCTTAATGCATGTCTTTCAGGATAGCCTTACTGGCTCTGCGGCCAGATAGTATGTTCAGTTGGACAGAATCCACATTCGCTCTTGGAGCGATATGGCACATGACTTTATCAGTCAATATCGACATATTATCGATTTGGCCCATAATCGTTTGTCTTTACAGAATCTGGAGAAAAAGGCAAACGAGTCTTTTAAAGAGTATGCCCAGAGGTGGAGGGATATTACTTCTCAAGTACAACCTCTTCTAACTGAGAAAGAGACTACAGTGCTATTTGTTAGCACTTTAAAACCTCCATATTATAAAAAGATGATAGAGAATGTAACGAAAAACTTTGCTGATATAATAATTTTGAGAGAAATTATTGAGAATGCCATCAAGAATGACAAGCTAGAAAGAAATGAAGCATCTAGCAAGAGAGTCTCGAGAAGAAAAAAACTGAAGCTCAGGCTATGAGATTTGATAGATAGTAATTTGGAGGCTATCAACCCTACTCACTACCAGGATATCTGCCATATTACCTTACTGTAAATAACATTTCCCCTCACCCATACCAAACATTTATACAATCATCATACCCCCAAACATATCAAACCCCTCATAGGCCTTAAAATACCATGTACAGTCCTAACAATCAGCCTACCCCAAGACCCCAAAATCCCCTAACTAACCCCATTAGTGGTTCGTGGGAGCAACGAACTACCCGTGAGAAACCTGTGTTTGACCCAATTCCAATGACTTATACAAAATTATATAAGGAGCTTTACAATAGTCATTTGATTGCTCCTAGTAAATTGGAACCCCTCAAGCCACCTTACCCCAAGTGGTATGATCCCACAGCCCATTGTGACTACCATTATAGGATTGCTGGTCACTTCACTAAAAATTACACCACTCTGAAACACAAAGTGCAATGTTTGATTAAGGATGGAATGATCTGCTTTGATACAAGAGGAATGACTACACCGAATGTTAGTGGCAATCCCTTGCCAAATCATAATGTGAATGCTATAAGTGAAGAACAGGAGCACCATGTGAAGAAAAAAGTGATAGATATTAAGACACCTCTCAGCCAACTATTCGATATTTTACGAAGAACTGACATGATACAACTAGTAAGTCCACATAACTATCATGGAAAATATATAGCTGGTACTAGTTGTAAGTATCATAATGGGGCAATAAGTCATTCCATTGAAACCTGTGAGCAGTTTCACAAAGAGGTACAAAAACTCTTGGATTCACATCAGATGGTGGTCTATGAAGGAAGAGAAAACTTAAAGAATGTCGAGGTGTCCGTGACTGATAGGCCTGTAAAGCTGTTTCCAAAACCAGTGACAATTCAGTGTGAGAACAAATCGAAGTCAATCATAGACAAACTCATCGATAACTTCTAAAGTTCTGACTCTTTTTTCGTACAAAGATGATAAAGTTGTACCCTGGAGATATAGCTGTGACACTGTAATTCAGGGGCAAGAAAAATATGTCTCCAAAGCCGATGCTTTCAATATAACTAGTGTAGGAGGCATTACCCGAAGTGGGAGGTGCTACACTCCATAAATGTTATAGAAGGCTAGAAGAGAGAAGGCTAAAGAAGGAGAAAGACGGAATAATCCTGAAGTAGAACCTAAAGAAGATCGTCCAAAGCCAGTATCAGAAAGAGAGGTTTGTGAATTCCTGAAGTTGATAAAACATAATGAGTATTCAATTGTGAAACAGTTGAATAAAATGCCAGCTCGAATCTCATTATTATCACTGCTGTTGAACTCAAAGCCACATCGAAACACCCTACTGAAAGTGTTGAATCAGGCATACGTGGCACAATAATGTATCTGTTGAATATGTGAACCACCTGGCTGAAAATCTAGTCATGCCAAATCACATTTCATTCAGTGATGATGAGATTCCTTTGGAGAAAAAATGTAGCTCTACATATCAGTAAGTGCTAGAGCATATCACAAGTCTTCATCATAATGTATGTATAAATGTCATACTATTGTAACTTAGGCCAGACTCCATTGATTATTTCATATGAAAGACAGTAGATGATTGGTCTGAGAACTTTGATGGGACAGAAGAAAGTCCTGGCAATATCGCAGTGCCCTTACATTATAGGCAGTACTTTCAATGTAAGTTTCAAGTGTGGATATTCTCTCATCCTACGTTGTCTGTTATGAAGACATGGATTAACATCGCAGGAGCGTTGCCTTCTACTTTGCCACCAGAGATCAAGTTCATATAGAAGGTTAGATTGAGTTAGTTTGTGTTGAAGAGAGCATGTAGTGATCAACAATGAAATATTCCATATATTAAAGGCTGTCGAAGAAGCATTAGAATGTTCTTATCGATCTTTTGAATTGGTTAATTCTATAGGTAAAAGATTTAAAAGTCAACTCTTTTCAAGGATAGTGATGAGCCAAGTCATCAACAAGGGCTGGTATCTAAGATCAGGGTTAGGTAAAAACTTGCAAGGGATAAAAGAACCTCTGACAATAATAAACAATAGCGACAGGGTAGGCCTAGGCTATGAGATAGCAGAATGAGAGGTCAAAAAAAGGTCATCAGGAAAGATAGCAAGACTAATGATTATCCCTCACCTGTATGAAACTTTCAGACCTGAAGGATTCATGTACCCAGATACAAGAAAAAACGTAAAAGACATTTTTGTCCAGTTAACCATTAATGCTATTGAAGATAAAGTAGGGCTTAATCAAGAGGAGTGGGTTCGTCTTTGTCCACCAGATTATAAGCTGAATAATTGGAGTGCCATCAAGATGTCTGTGACTTTTGAGACTAATACAATGTAATTGTAACATCCCAATAGCTATTGCCCAAGGCATTGGGGTGATCTTTCTTGTTGGGCCATTTGTCTTTTATTATTTTTAATAAAAAATAGGAATGATGCATTTTCATTCATTTCTTCTTGTGTCTTCATTATTTCCATCTTTCCAAGCACATCTTGCCAACATATCCCATTTCATTCAATTTTAGGTCTTTAAATGAATATGAAGATAATCATGATAACAATCAAGAGGTTAGCTTTGAGAATTCAATTAACACTGATGAATTTGATAATGAAGAGAATTTTGAAGAATATGTTATGCCTCCAGACCTAATGAGATTGATTGAACAAGAACATAAGCCAATTGAGCCTCATCAGGAGATAGTTAACTTAGTGAATTTAGGAGATGAAAAGAATAAGAAAGAGGTCAGAATGGGTACTTCACTTTCATCAGGAGATAGGCAACAATTGGCAGACCTACTTCGAGAATTTGTAGATGTATTTGCTTAGTCTTACCAGGATATGCTAGGACTGAGCACAGAGATAGTGGAGCACAGATTGCCTCTAAAGCCAGAATGTAAGCCAGTTCAGTAGAAACTGAAATGGATGAAGCCCAAAATGCTACTAAAGATTAAAGAAGAAGTGAAGAAATAATTTGATGCAGGTTTTCTACAAGTGACTAAGTATCCAGAGTGGGTAGTCAATATAGTCCCAGTTTCTAAGAAGGATGAAAAGGTACAAATATGTGTAGACTATCAGGACTTGAATAAGGCTAGCCCAAAGGATAACTTTTCTTTGCCTCATATCGACACACTAGTAGATAACATGGCTAAGCATTCAATTTTTTCCTTTATGGATGGTTTCTCAAGGCATAATCAGATAAAAATGGCTACAGATGATATGGAAAAGACTATTTTTATGACCATGTAAGGAACCTTTTGCTACAAAGTCATACCTTTTGGGTTAAAGAATGCTGGGGGTAACATATCAAAGGGCCATGGTAACACTCTTCCATGATATAATGCACAAAGAGATCAAGGTGTATGCAGACGATATGATTGCAAAGTCTTGTGAAGATGAAGATCATGTCACCAGCCTCAGAAAGTTATTTGAGAGGTTAAAAAAATTTCAGCTCAAATTAAACCCAGCCAAGTGCACCTTTGAGATAAAGTCAGGGAAGTTGCTAGGCTTTGTGATCAGTGAAAGAGGAATTGAAATCGATCCAAATAAGATATGGGCCATTTAGAATTTGTCACTTCCTAGCTCACCAAAGAAAGTTTGAGGTTTTCTGGGGAGATTGAACTACATTTCTCGGTTTATCTCTCAGCTTACTTACAAATGTGACCCCATATTTAAGCTTCTTCGTAAGAATAATCTTAGAAAATAGAATAAGGAATGTCAAGAGGCGTTTGATAAAATTAAGCAATACTTGTCAAACCATCCAGTGTTGGTGCCACCTGTTCCAGGGAAACTTTTAATTCTGTACTTAACAGTATGCAAAAATTCAATGAGATGTGTGTTGAGGCAATAAGATGAGTCTAATCGAAAAGAAAGAGCTATTTACTATCTAAGTAAGAAGTTCACAGAGTATGAATCTAAGTATTCTCCATTGGAGAAAATATGTTGTGCATTAGTGTGGACTGTAAAAAGACTCAGACAGTATATGCCTTATCATACCACATGGCTCATAGCAAAACTGGATCCAATTAAATATATCTTTGAAAAACCTTCTTTGTCCGAAAGAATTAGTGGATGGTAAGTAATGCTCTCGAAGTATGATATTATATATGTGAGCCAAAAGGCAATAAAAAGGGGCGCTATAGCGGAGTTTCTTACAGATCGTGCTACTAAAGAGTATGAGCCAATGAAGTTAGAATTCCCTGATGAAGACTTAATGACTATTTCTCAACTAGAGAAAATAGAGCATGAAGAAAAATATTGGAGAATATATTTTGATGGAGCTGCCAATGCTTTGGGACATGGAATTGGGGCAATTCTGATCTCTCTAGAAAAATAATACTGCCCTGTAATAGCAAGGTTAAATTTCAATTGCACAAACAACATCGCTGAATATGAGGCATATGTCATGGGTTTACAAGCTGCTATAGATAGAGGAATGAAAGCATTGAAAGTGTTTGGAGACTCAGCTCTAGTTATATATCAGTTGAAAAGAGAATGAGAGACGAGAGATTCAAAACTCGTTCCATATCATAAGTATATTCTAGAGTTGATAAAATAATTTGAAGATATCCAGTTTGACCACTTACCTCGAGAAGAGAATTTAATTACTGAATGTATTGGCTACTTTGGCTGCAATAATTTGAATTAATGATAATACTGACATTCAACCCATCAAGTTAGATGTTAAGGATATACCAGCTTATTGCTCTAATGTAGAGGAAAAAGAAGATGGAAAGTCCTGGTATTATGATATCCTATAGTATATTAAGGATTAGCAGTACCCAGTTCAAGCAACCAAAAATGATAAAAGGGTCATCTGAAGATTGGCTATGAGTTTTTTCCTAGATGGGGATATTCTATACAAAAGAAGCCCAAATCAGGTGTTATTGAGTTGCGTAAGTAAGATTGAAGCGAGAAAAATTATTGAAGAGGTGCATAATGGAATATGTAAAGCACATACCAATGGACATATAATGGCGAGATAGATCATAAGAGCAGGATATTACTGGTTGACGATGGAGAATGATTGCATTGACTATGCTCGTAAATGCCATAAATGCCAGATATATGCTGATAAGATCCATGATCTACCATCTGCTTTGCATGTTATGGCACCACCATGGCCATTCTCAATGTGGGGCATGGATGTCATCGGTCCAATTACCCCAAAAGCTTCTAACAGGCACAGATTCATTTTTGTGATGATAGATTACTTCACAAAATAGGTAGAGGCAACATCATATGCAAGTGTGACACGTTATGTGGTTTGTAAGTTCATAAAAAGAGAGATTATCTGTAAATATAGACTTTCAGAGAGAATTATTTCAGACAATGCCAAGAATCTAAATAGTAAGATGATGCAAGAAATATGTGCTCATACAAGATCAGGCATCATAACTCGATACCATACCATCCGAAAATGAATAAGGCAGTTGAGGCAGCCAATAAGAACATAAAAAAGATTTTGGAAAAAATGATCGAGACTTACAAAGATTGGCATGAGAAGTTGCCATTTGCATTACATACATATCGAACGTCAGTTCGCACCTTTACTGGGGTAACCCCATTTTTTTTGGTTTATGGGATGAAAGCTATACTACCAGTGGAAGTAGAGATCCCCTCCTTGAGAGTTCTAAAAGAAGTTGAGTTGGAAAAAGCTGAATGGATTTGAAAACGTTATGAGAAGTTAAATTTCATAGAAGAAAAAAGATTGACTACACTGTGCCATGGTCAGCTATATCAAAGAAGAATGATGAGGGCTCATGATAAGAAGATTCGATCCCATTGCTTTCGGGAAAGAGAGTTGATCTTGAAGAGAATCCTTCCTATCTAACATGATAGTAGAAGAAAATGAACTCCAAATTGAGAAGGATCGTATATGGTGAGACGGGCTTTTTCAGGTGGAGCGCTAATATTGACTGAGATGGATGGAAATGATTTACCTCATCCTATAAATTCTGATGCTGTGAAGAAATACTATGCTTAAAAAAAAGGAAAAAAAGTGAAAAAAAAAAAAAAGTGAATGAAAAGGGAAGACTCAAGGTGAAAACCCTAAAAGGGCGGTTTGAGTCATAGGGGTTTGTCTAAGTTGAAAACCTGAAAAGGCAGCTTAGATAAGGAGAATACAGCATCGAATTTGAAAGTCCGCTGACATGGAGGCTAGCAAATTGGAAGAGTTTCAAGTTGTTAAGTACATCAGATGGTTGGGTTTTCAGAAAAAAAAAAACTTTGAGATGTGTTATCATGATTATCTGATTGTTCATTTTTGGCTTTGTCCCCATACTTATCCTTGTAATTATTTCTTGGCCTGAAATTAGCCAACATTTTGCTAATAAAAGACATTCTATTTTCGTTCTTTGTGTCTTTTTCTGGTGACTGTTTCTCAACCATTCATATTCATTTCTTCCTAATACCCCACCATGGAAGAAATGTGCAAATGCACTCTTACTTTTTGAGTTTGAGATAATGATTGATGAATGAATAACAACATGAAAGATTTTTACATTACATTGAATAAATCAAGAGTGATAAACGCAAAATCGAGATGTTCAGTTCCTGATTAGGATATTGAATCTGGGAAGAGATTTTGTACAGAAAGAATGTGAGTGGAAGAGACAATTAAGAGCTATACTGGCTCAATATTAGAAGAGCAGTGTAATTGGATCTTTGAAGAATCAAAAGGCTTGATGCCCAAGAAAAGAGCTTGAGAAACTTGAGTACCATATATTGAATAGGAATTAATTGGCCAACATTTGCATAGCATGCATTGAAATTCATATGCATTGCATAGCATATACTACTTTCAGGAAAGTATAGTGTATAAATTCAAGAAGCAGGGGTGTTCCAAGATCCCACATAAAGAAGACAGATATGAAGATATTTTCAAATTTGAGAAGAAACTTGTCAGGTAAATTCCTAATCCTTGAAATAGGATGTCTTTTGGTTTCATGATTGATTTATAAGACCTTTGGGCATAATCTCCTGAAATTCCTTCAAACACAATTTTCAACTCCTTTGGACATGATTGTTAATGAGCAATTTACTTTTCAAAGTCGTGGTGCCTCTGTTTAGAGGAGCAATTTACTTTTCAAAGTCGTTGAGCCTCTGATTAGAGGAGCCATTTATTTTTCTAAAGTCATTGAGCCTCTGATTAGAGGAGCCATTTATTTTTTCAAAGTCGTTGAGCCTCTATTTAGAGGAGTTTTGATCAAATCTTTAAAAAAAAAATGTCAAGTTGAGTCTTGATTGGGTGTCTACGTCTTTGCGCAATTTCTGTTTCACAGAAAATGTGCGAAGAGGGGTAGCTATAGACACCCAATTTGGTCCAGGCCCAGATCAATTGGGCCTAGTCCAAATAGGTAAGTCTATTTTTTTTTATTTTTGTATTTTACATTTTTATTTTATTTTTATTTTTATTATTATTATTGTTTTTATATTTTTCTTTTATTTTTATCTTATGTATTTATTATTTATTTATTTATTACTACTATTTATTAATATATATATCCTTATTATTATTATTATTATTTGTTAATATTTATATGTATATTTATCAAATTATATGTTATAATTTATCTGTTAATTTTTTTATTTATCTTATTTATTTTCATTAATATTTTTATTTGATTTTTTTTATTTTTTTTATTTATTCGACTGAAAATTGGATTAGGATTCAATCAGAAGAGTCCATGTTGGATTCAATGATTGAATCCCGATCCAAAGAGGAGTTGGGATTGATCAGAAACTCTTCTGATCAATCCTTATAAAAAAACCCTCAAAATTAAAGGAAACACATAGAAAAACAAAAGGAAAAGAGTACTGGTTGAGAGAAAAAGGCAGACAAAAGAGATTCGAAAGCTGGAAAAGGGTTTAGAGGCATTAGAATAGCTTTAGGAATTGTTGGAAAATTTTTTAAGATTTTTCTGTGAATTTTTTCTGGAAATTTTTAGAAAATTTCTAGATTTCTGTTAAATTTTTTAGTGAAAGTTAAATTTTTCGACTACGATTCCGGTCAAGATTGAAGTTTTCGGTCAACTGTCCAATTTTCAGTGAAGATTCCCAAAAATCGACCAACTTTTTGTTGAACTTTCAGAGAAAAACTCAGATTTCGATGAATTTTTCAGAATCCGATGAATATTCAACCGGAGTTCTTCAGAAAGTTTAGAGAGAAGGAAAGAAGAGGAAGGAAGAGAGAGAGGGAGGAGGCTCGGTCTGCTGAAAAATGAAGGAATCAGCCTTATATACCCTCCCAAAACGACGTCGTCTTTGCGTTAAGTAACCCAGAGGATCCGCGCATTTTGTCGAGATCCGACCCGAGCTGAACGTCGACCCGCTTTCGACCCGCGCGTGTCTCGCTTCTCCGAGCCATTAGTCGAGCCGAGCTGACACGCTTGAGCAGCTTCTCCAAGCCATTTTTCTTCCTTAAGCTGAGCCAAGCCGTTAGCCGAGCCGTTCCAGGTTTTTTTTTTTTTTTTTTTTATTATTTATTTATTTATTTTATTAGATTAAGTTTATTTAATATTCTTTTATTTTTATCTTTATTTTATTTTTATTTTTGTTTTACTTTTCTTTATTTTTTATTTTTTTATTTTCACTTTTATTTTGTTTTATTATTTTATTTTCTTTAAATAAAATCCAAAAAAAATATTTTTGGAGAAAAGTTGAAAGTATCAATTTTCTTTAAAAATAAATTTTCAAAAAAAAGTTTTTGAGAAAAAGTTGAAAGTATCAATTTTTCTTAAAAATAAACTTTCTAAAAATATTTTTGAGGAAAAGTTGAAAGTATCAATTTTTCTTAAAAATAAATTTTTAAAACGATTTTTGAGGAAAATTTGAAAGTATCAATTTTTCTTAAAAATAAATTTTCAAAAAAGGTTTTTGAGGAAAAGTTGAAAGTATCAATTTTTCCTGCACAAAAATAATCATTCTTTTCTTCCTTTTTATTTTTTAATGTTAAATAATCCAACAATGGAGCCTCTGCAAGTGAAACAGTAGTTTTTTTGCATACTCCTGAGGTGAGAGAATTTTTTCAATTTTCTGCTAAAAGTATTAGAGTCAATTGAGAATAATTTTCAATAATTAATCACTTGGTAAATTTTTAAGGCTCATTGGATAATACAAATTTAAGTTGATACCATCTTTTGATGGGCGTTGTAAGGGTGCTATAACCTTCCTCACACGTAACCGAACTCCCGAACCCTGTTCTGGTTAGTAGACCTGAACCTATTCTTTTAGGGACCTTTAAACTTAAGTGTTCCCTGAAAGGACAGATTCCTTAGGTGGCCAATCGCACCTAGATAAAAAAGATTGGTGGCGACTCCTTCAAGTCAATGTCTAGCGATGAATCCCCGAATCTAGACGTTATGATACTCCCACTAACTTCTCCATACTGCAAGTGGCCTGAGAAAAAGGCCTCATTTAATTTCATTTTCTCTTTGGAAAATAAGGTCTTCTGCTTGGTTTTACACGTTCAGGCAAATACTTGTCTCTTATCACATTAAATAAAGTCTTCTGCTTGATTTTACACGTTAAGACAAATACTTGTCTCGTTGCAATTTTTTTCTTTTATACTGTTTTGTTCACTTTTGGGAGAGTTTGAAATTTATTACGGACAAGAGAAGACGACCTTGACTGTAATTGCCAAAGTTTCCTGCAATTTACAATTTAATTAATTATTTTTTTAATTATGTTGGCCTCTTTAGAGACAGTGTGGACGAATTCAATTTCCCAAATCTCAATTCTAATACTATCAATCTATACTATAAATTTTATTTTTGCACAGAACACAAGAGTTAATTATTAAATATTACGTCACAGTAGCGTTTCTGCAACCATCTCTTTTTTATTTTTATTTATTTTTTTACATTTTTCTCAAAAATTTTAAAATATTTCATAAAATTCTCCACAGTTACTAATCCTTAGCAAATAACATGATTAGGATGTTTATTTTCGATCATTTATTTTCCCTATTAACAAATTATTACGCTGCTACATATGAAAGACATTGAATTAATCAATTGCATTGTTCCTTTGGATCTTATTTTTGTTGGCACTCCCACTAATTTCTTCATACTGCAAGTGGCCTGAGAAAAAGACCTCATTTATTTCATTTTCTTTTTGGAAAATAAGGTCTTCTACTTGGTTTTACACATTAAGACAAACACTTGTCTCTTGTCACATTAAATAAGGTCTTCTGCTTGGTTTTACACGTTAAGACATACTTGTCTCGTTGCAAATTTTTTCTTATACTGTTTTGTTCACTTTCGGGAGAGTTTGAAATTTGCAATTTAATTAATTACAACCGATGCTGATGCATTTGCTTTCATCATATCCAGCTAAGCTTTCCTTTTCAGCCATTTATTTGAATGGAATTAAACAAATTATTATTATAATTTTTCACCGTAAATTAGATGTTGTTTTTATAAAATAGTGTAAATGCTTCTATGACATCTTGTTATATGATATTTTATTATTGGACTTATCTAAGGATCAAACTATTTGTTAGGACCAATTCAATCGAATTCTTAATAAGATTTTTGTTGAGAATTTGTCTTGAATATTTTATTCTCATATCAAAAATTGAGTAGAATTATAAAAGTTGATGGTTTATTTTGAATTCGCATATTATTAAAATAATAATGAAAATAATAAAACAAAAATAGTATTTTGAAAATATTTATTTTTAAAAGAATAAGAATAATAATAAAACCAAAACGATAAATTTAATATATTGAATTTTTCAAAAATTACAATAATAAAATTTAACCTATTCAGTTAATTATTTTCTTTATTTTTATTTTTATTCAATTTATTGTTATATTTATAAAAAATTAAATTAAATTTATGCTTATAATTAGAATTAAATAAACAGAGAAAAAAGTTAAAAAAATAAACCTTAATATAATTAAATAAGGAAAAAAGTTAAAAAAATAAAATAGTAAAACAGCTTTTGATGATTTTTTTTAACATGGTAGAAAATGATAAATAATATGGTTGCAAATATTTATAATATAATAATAAATGATTGATAATATAGTAGCAAATTCCATAATTAATATTAATAAAAGTGTCAAATGGTTAGTAATTGGTGAATAAGATTGTAGTTAAATTCCATAATTATAATATTATAATTTATTGGTATAAGTAAAATATAATATGATATCCCTCGTGGTGGAACAGCCTATGGAATTTATAATGATGCAGCTGAATCCCTCAGTTAGCTCATCCATTCCCTCTGAACAGCCTATGGAAGAAAAGGCTATCACCTACATGGACCTTGTTTTGTTCAAAGCTGCGGCGGATGGTGACGTGGAAGCATTTAGTGACTACCAAGGTGCTCTTGATTGCCTGGTTGACGGAAGCCAAAACACGGTGCTTCATATTTACTCCAGAACCGGAGGACGCCTGGTAGTCAAAAATGTTAGAGCGTTTCCGTGTTTTCAGAAAAGGGTATTCGAAGGAGAGTTCTCCATTAACTTTGTGGAGCAACTTGTCGACAAGTGCCCATCACTGTTACTGCAACGCAATGCCAACTGGGAAATCCCATTGCACATTGCAGCAAGACATGGGCATTCTGGCATAGTCAAAGTCCTTATTGAACGCGCCAATGTAGTGCTACATGAAGACCCCGAGAGAGGTTTGGATGCAACCGGGGCGAGGCAGATGCTGAGAATGAGGGATGAGGAAGAAAATACTGCTTTCCATTTGGCCGCTCGATATGGTCATCTTGATGTGTTGCGACTATTGGTCAAAGAAGATCCTGATTTTGCTTTCTTCGCTAATACAAGCGGTGAGACTCCACTCTACTTAGCTGCCGAGGGAGGATATCACGGTATGGTTACTGAGATGTTAGATAATTGCAAATCAACGGTTTATGGCGGCCCCCATGGTAGAACAGCTTTGCATGCAGCAGTCCTGGCCGGAGATGAAAGTAAGTGATCAGTTCATTATTTTGTGTTATTGTTGTTGTTTTGGGATAATTAACTCAATGGCTATTCTCGTTGCTTTTTCTGCCAATGGGATAATCTTCCTCATCATTCTAAATAACGCATGTTCTGTTTCTTCCCTGGCCAAACGAGGAAAATAAAACAAAACAAATGCATAGTCTTGGTCATTCATTTTTCAAAATTAAATAAATTCGCATGTACTGCCGTTGTTGAACTTTTTTATCTTTTTGTTGTGTTTTGGTAATGACAGAGACAGTAAGGAAACTAATAGAGGCAAAAATGCAACTAACCAAACAAACTGATGACAATGGGCGGACTCCACTCCACTATGCTGCGCATTTCAGTAAACGTTCAATTGCCAAAGTTTTGTTGGAAAAAGATGCGTCTGCTGCTTATATAAGTGATAAAGAGAGAGGGATGTCGGCTCTTCATATGGCAGCTTGGCAAGGCGAGCAAGGGATAATGGAAGAAATTATCTCCAATTGTCCAGGTTGCTG
>NW_019168393.1:0-142147 GCF_002303985.1 Durio zibethinus | reverse complement strand
AATTATTTAAAATTTCTATTAATATAAATTATAAATTTATTAATAAATTTAGATTATTATAAGTATAGAGTATCATTAACTATTAACTTGTAAACTTAATATTATAATTAATTTACTAATCTAATTAACATTATTACTTTTGATTAAAGTATTATCAATAATATAATCAAAATAGATTTAATATTAAATTAATCAATTAATATACTAATTTTATAATTAATTAAGTTAATAATAAATTATTAAATTATAATTATATTGTTTAATATTAAATTGATAAATTATAATAATTTATTAATATAGTTATAATAATTAAATAATTTATATTAATATATATTATAATTTAAGAGGTTATTATAAATTATTAATAAATGTATCTATTAATAATTAATAATTGAACCATATACTATTAGTATTATTAATTAATTAATAATATTTATATTAAATATAAATTTATCCAAAAATAGATTATAAAATAAAATATTTAATAAATATTATTCATATTAATAAAATATTATTGAATATTCAATTAGACCAAAATTAGGTTATAAATATATTAATTATATTAATATATAATAGCAAAAGGTCAGAACGATTTTATAAAAATAATTTATCAAATAGTCATAACTATTTAAACTTGTTTGATAAACAATTTTATTTTTTCAAATCTTTTGCTTATTGATTTTCCAAATGTTCATAAATTTGGATTATTTTATTCTGAATAAGCTTGTAAGACATGAAACAAATATTTTATGACTAAATAAAAGTTTTGAACGATTTGAAATAGATAATTATTCTAATTGTTTTAACTATTTGAATTGGTTTAGAAAACATATTTATTTCTTAAATCTTTTATTAATTTTCAGAATATTATTAAATTAGTATTACTTCAAATCTCAATTTTTATATAGTATTATTATATTATTTGATAAATTAAATAATTAAGATAAATAATTATATTCTTATAATTTATAACTATTAATAACTATTATTACTAATACTATATAAAGACCTAATCATTCATTAATATATTAATAAATCATTGTAACATTTTGTTTTGTAATAAAACAATTGCTTCAATTCATGTTAGCTTATTTGAAATAAAATAATATTAATTTATTAATATTTCAAAAATTAAAATGTAAGAGAATTAAAAAAATAAATCTATTTATCGAACAAGTTCAAATAGTTATGACTATCTTAATAATTATCTATTTCAAAATATTACAACCTTTTGTTTTGTCATAAAACAATTGGTTCTATTCATTCAAGCTTATTTCAAATAAAATAATATAAATTTATTAATGTTCCAAAAATTAATAAGTAAAAATTTTAAAAATAAATTTATTTAAAAATTAATGTTCTAAAACCAATTGTTTCTATTCATACAAAATTATTCAGAATAAAATAATACTATTTTATTACTATTTTAAAAATTAGTAAGAGATTTGAAAACTAAATCTCTTTACCAAACCAGTTCAAATACTTATGACTATTTGAACAATTATCTATCTCCAATTGTTAATACAAATTGTTAAACTAATAGTAATAATTGTATAAATATTAATTTGTTTATACAACTTTGTAGACACCCAATTGGGTCCAGGCCCAGATCAATTGGGCCTGGCCCAAATGGGTAAGACCCAATTCGATTTTTATCCTGTATTTTATGTATTTTATTATTTATTATTATTATTATGTATTAATATATATATTTATTTTTTTTATTATTAGATTAGATTTATATGTATATAGTTATATATTTATTATTATTATATTATTATTATTTTTTTGTTTTGTAATATATTTTTGGGTTTATCTTATTTTATTTGTTATTATTTTTTTTAATTATCTGTTCTGATTTTTTCTCGATTTTCAGATATTATTTTTTATTTTTTTTTTATACTATAATATCTTTTGATTTATCTTTTCTAATTATCTAGTATTTTTTTTATTTTGATTTTAATTTTGGATGGTTGGGATTAAAAGATGAAGAATCCCACTGTGGAGGGGAACTCAATCAGAAGAGTCTAATTGGATTCAAAGATTGAATCCCCGTCCAAGGAGGAATTGGGATTCATCAGGAACTCCTGATCAACCCCTATAAAAGGACCCCTGGAACAGATGTAAACACACACAGAAAACAGTAAGCAAAGCTACTGATTTGAGAGAAAAGGAGGCGTATAGGAAGCTAGGAAAAGTTTAGGAGTGTTCTGGGAGTGAGAAAAAATTTTTAGAAATTTTTGGCGAAAAATTTTTCTAGAAATTTCTGGGAAATTTCCAGATTCCGACGAAAATTCTGACGAAATTTGAATTTTTCGGCAACAATTTCGACGAATATTGAAGTTTCCGGCCACCTGCCCAATTTTCGGCGAAGAATCCCAGAAACCGGTGATTTTTTCGACCAACTTTCGACGAAATTTCCAGATTTCGGTGACATTTTCCAGAATCCGGCACCGGTGTTCTTCAACTTTTAGAGAGAAGGGAGAGGAAAAGAGAAGAAGAGAGAGAGAGAGGGGAGTAGCGTTCTGCCGAAAAACGAAGAGGATTGCCTTTTATACCCTCTCAAAACGACGTCGTTTTGGCCTTAAGTAACCAGAGGATCCGCGCGTTTTACCGAACCCGACCCGACCCGAGCGTCGACCCGCTTTCCTGACCCACACGTGCTGCCCCTCCTTCGAGCCGAGCCGAGTCGCGCCAAGCTGCCAAGCCGCTCCCCCTGAGCCGTTTCCCTGCCTTGAGCCGAGCCGCTCCAGGTTTTTTTTTTTCTTTGAATTTTTTTATTTGTTTATTTGTTTTTTTTATTTATTATATTAGGTTTATTTAATATTCTTTTTATCTTAATTTTATTTTTATTTTTGTTTTACTTTTTTTATTTTTTATTTATATTTTTTATTATTCTATTTTCTTCAAATAAAAATCAAATTTTCCAAAAAAAAAATATTTTTAGGGAAAAGTTGAAAGTATCAATTTTCCTTGAAAACCAAAATTTTTGAAAAAATATTTTTAGGGAAAAGTTGGAAGTATCAATTTTCCTTGGAAATCAAAATTTCAAAAAAAAAATTTTTGAGGAAAAGTTGAAAGTATCAATTTTCCTTAAAAATAAATTTCCAAAAAATATTTTTGGGGAAAAGTTGAAAGTATCAATTTTCCCTACACAAGAACAATCATTCTTTCATTCCTTTCTATTTTGACTTTGATTTTGATTTTTCTTTAACTAATCCGACGACAGAGCCTCTGTAAGTGAAACAATAGTTTTTCTTGCATACTCCTGAGGTGAGGGAATTTTCTCAATTTTCTGCTAAAAGTATTAGAGTCAATTGAGAATAATTTTCAATAATTAACTACTTTGGTAAAATTTAAAGCTTTTGGATAACACAAAATTTAAGCTGGTACCATCTTTTGATGGGCGTTGTGAGGGTGCTATAACCTTCCTCACACGTAACCGAACTCCCGAACCCTGTTCTGGTTAGCAGACCTGAACCTATTCTTTTAGGGACCCTTAATTTTAGGTGTTCCCTAAAAGGACAGATTCCATAGGTGGCCAATCGCAGCTAGATAAAAAAGATTGGTGGCGACTCCCTAAAGTCAATATCTAGCGATAGATCCCCGGATCTAGACGTTATGACAGCTTGGCGACTCCACTGGGGACTTTGAGAGTCAGGCCAGCAAATAATTTGTGTTATCCAAAAGCCAAATGAAATTGAACCTTGTTGTATATATGTGTTGTTATTCATTCATGTTTTATTTACTTTGTTAATTATGCCATTCATGTGCATGTGCATAACATGAGCTCTACACCCGAGCTCCGTCCCTCTAGGAGGGAGTAAAGTACCTATTGCTTTCGTAAGGTCTAATGCCTCCGCAGTGGCTAGCGAAATACTCCCACTCAAATTGAACCTTTTTCGCTTGTAGCCTGTAATGGGTGAGGATTAGGGTGCCTTACTAGTCTGTGATGGATAAAGATGTAAGGAACAATTTGAGAACCTTTAGACTTTGACCCTAAAACCGCATATAATGAACCTTAAGAGTGCCTAAACCTAGGATAGAACCCTTTCTACCCAATAATAAATATACCTTGAAGTTAAGACACAAAAAAGGTGTTTATCTAATCATTTTGATTGTTTAACTTTGTGTATCATTTTCATTACCATATGTAACATTATGCATCAGCATCATTTTCATCTCATCCATGAAACTAACTGTATTGTTTGTCTGATTTTATGCATCTGCATTATTTTCATGACCATGTTTTAACACAATCATTTGCATCCATTTCATACTAGATTTCATTTAGAAAAATGTGCATTTCATTTGAGCACCATACATAAAGCATAGCATAACATTTCTAATCATAAGTATAGTACTCAAAGTCCCAGGATAGCTCCATCTAGCGAAAACCCTGCTCATCCATACAACACAAGGTCTAGAGCAAGGCAAATGGAGGAAGAAAGTTCTCATAGATTTGAAAAGCTAGAAAAAGCTCAGGAGAAGATTGAAAGTGAACTAAGCAAGATTCTGAAGGCTCTTAATAACATGAATAAAGGAAAAGGAGTTGCAGAAAATACAAGCCAACAAGTTTCCCCATTACAAGAAGTGGCTGACCCTTTGTACCCTCCAGGTTTTGGTCCACCTCAGGCCCAGTCTGCTCAAGAGGTCCCGTCACAACATTTCGCACATCCTGGAATGCCATCAGCTTTCAACCCAGGACAGTATAATAGCTATATAAATCATGTCTTTACTGAAAAGGCAGCAGAACCAATTCCTGATCTAGATGATTTAAAAGAGAAGAAAAAGGAAAAAATGAGAGTGGAAGCTGAAGAAAGTTTCAAGATTAGCATGCTAGAGCAGAGGCTACGGGCTGTGGAAGGATTTAGCTGTTATGGGTCAGTTGATGCTGCTGGGCTCTGCCTAGTTCCTGATGTAGTTATCCCCCATAAGTTTAAAGTACCAAAGTTTGAAAAATATGACGGTACAAAGTGCCCCAAAACCCACATCACCATGTATTGCAGAAAGATGGCAGCTCATGCACATGATGAAAAACTCTTGATGCATGTCTTCCAGGATAGCCTTACTGGTTCTGCTGCCAGGTGGTATGTTCAGTTGGATAGGACCCACATTCACTCTTGGAGCGATATGGCTCATGACTTCATCAGTCAATATCGACACATCATCGATTTGGCCCCTGATCGTTTATCTTTACAAAATCTAGAGAAAAAGTCAAATGAGTCTTTTAAAGAGTATGCCCAGAGGTGGAGGGATATTGCTTCTCAAGTACAACCTCCTTTGACTGAGAAAAAAACTACAGTGTTATGTGTCAGTACTTTGAAGCCTCCCTATTATGAAAAGATGATAGGGAATGCAACAAAAAATTTTGCTGACATGGTAATCTCTGGAGAAATTATTGAAAGTGCCATAAAAAATGGTAAGTTGAAAGGAGGAGAAACCAAGAAGGCATCAGAAAAGAAAGAAGCTCAAGCTCAAGCTGTGAGTTTTGATAGACAACAATTCAGGGGTTATCAACCCTATCCATCCCAAAGTTACTCTTCATACTATCCTGCTGTGAATAATGCCTCATCCTACCCATACCAGTTAGCTCCACAACCATCTTATTCATCCACTTATCGCCTTAACATTCAAGCTCCTGTAAAAACCCAAATTCGTCCTACTAACCCAACAAGTGGCTCACGAGAACAACGGACTACTCGAGAAAAACCTGTATTTGACCCAATCCCTATGACTTATACAGAGTTATATCGAGAACTCTATAATAGCCACTTGATTGCCTCCAGCCATGTGGAGCCGCTTAAACCACCCTACCCAAAGTGGTATGATCCTACAGCCCACTGCGACTATCACTATGAAATTACTGGCCATTCTACTGAAAATTGCACTGCTTTAAAGTATAAGGTGCAACGGTTGATCAATGATGGAATGGTAAGTTTTGATCAAGGAAAAGCAACAGCACCTAATGTTAGTGTACTGAGTGAAAGTCAAGAACAGAAAGGATCCGAAGATTCACAATGAATTGAGGGGCAAGATGTCAATAGAGATTCTTCACCTGATCGCATAGGGGGACAATTTTAAAAATGGAGATAAGGCTGGTTGAAGGTTTCTTCTGTCATTTTAGGATTTCTTTTCAAACAATGTTAGATTTTTTTTTGCAATATGACTTCACTTGTTATCATTTTAATAAAGGCAAGTCAATGCATTTTATTACATTTTTCTCTTTCACTTGACCATTACTCCATGCTTTGTTACCTTTCATAACTTTATACTCCCTTTCTTAAATTTCAGATGATGAATATTTAGACAATGATAACAATAATTCTGGAATTTAATTTTGAGAACTCATCCACGTCAATGTGAAGAGATGATTTGAGAAAAAATTAAGCTATTACTGAAGGTGAAATAGATATGGCTTGAAGGTGTGCAATCTTTTATACAAGTTCATGAGCTTTGTTCAATAGATGATGTTCAAGAAAGGTATTCACAATTGAGATGAAAAATGGCCATCTTTCTTTTACCATTTGAAAAACTATTTATTGTTACCCCTTTGAGCTTATCATTTTATTTTTGAAGAACCCCAACCAAGGATCACCCTCTACACTGTAGGGTAAATTTTGAAAAAAAAAAAGAAAAAAAAATGCCACAAAAGGTCTTAAAAATGGAAAGAGAAAGAAAAGCAAAAGAAAAATAAAAGCCACACATGACTTGGGGCAAAGTAATGATAATCTTTTGTGTGAGAAAAAAAAGTAGTGAAACGATGTGGGGCAAAATGCCAAGTTACATCAAATGATCCTTTGGTTTTGAACCTTTTTAACACATGTTTTGAGCCTATTATATCCATTTTTTTATGACCCTTCACCTTGGCCAACATTACAACCTTGAAAAGTCCATTTAGATCAAGTGTGAATACTCATTTTGAATGATCATATGTTGAGCGAAGGTATGCTCATGAGGAAGCAATGGAATCATGCTCTAAAGTTTGATGTATGAAAGATATCAACAATGGATGAAAAATGAAAAAAAGATGATGAAAAAAAAAAAAAAAACAAAAAATAAGGAAAAAGAAAAACTAAGAAAATGAAAAAGGGAGATTCAAGTTGAAAACCTGAAAGAGTGATTTTGGTACCAAAAAAAAAAAGATCCAGGTCAAATGGCTCACATGAATGAAAGATCAAAGACATTTGAAGATCCCTCAAAGACTGGGGCAGAGTTCGCCAAGCTCAAGATGACTTCAACAGTAAATGGAATGAGTTTTTGAAAAAGAATCCTAAATTAATGTTGAAAATTGTCTGAATATTCATCATTTAGACATACCATTCACCTCAATGACATCCAATTTATTTCCTTTCCCATTTATTTTCTACCAAAATAGATCTCCATTGATTATCTTTACCATAATTCACCTTCTGTTCTCTTATTGTTTCACCCCTAGAATGAATTGAGAAAATGCTTGATTGCATTATATTTGTCAAGAATTGAAATGATAATGAATGAATGAATATGTGTTTAAAAGAATCTTACATTCATTTGAAAAGAAATCTAAGATGATGAAGAAATGGTAGAAACCTAAAAAAGATGATTTAGAAGGATGTATGATGTGACCAAATAGAGAATATGATGGGGCAAATCTTGAAAAATGATACAACCAAGTGATGAGTACAAGGATGAATTGGTCGAATGGTGGGAACAATCAGTGGACAGAGTTTGTTTTGGAATGGTTAATGCTGAGACACCTATGAGTAATGACCCAGTGATGGTGGATGAAACTTGTTAGTGCTGAGAAATTCATTGAATGATGGTCAAGTGATGATCGATTGATGAAGCTTATTTCAAAGTATTGAGAAACTGAACAAGGAAAGAATGTGAGTGGAAAGGACAATTGAGAGCTACACTGGTTCGATCTTAGAAGAGCAGTGTAATTGGATCTTTGAGGATTCAAAGGGCTTGACACCCAAGAAAGAAAAAAAAGAGCTTGAGAAACTTGAGTACCATACATTGAACAGGAATTAATTGGCCAACATTTGCATAGCATGCATTGAAAATCATGCACATTGCATAGCATACACTACTTTCAGGAAAGTATAGTGTATAAATTCAAGAAGCAGGGGTGTTCCAACATCCCATATGGAGAAGACAAATATGAAGATATTTTGCAAGATGGAGAAGAAACTTGTCAGGTAAGTTCCTAATCCTTGAAATAGGATATCTTTTGATATCAGGGTTGATTTATAATACCTTTGGGCATGATCTCTTGAAATTCCCTCAAACACAACTTTCAACTCCTTCGGACATGATTGTCTAGGAGTATTTACCTTTCCAAGTTCGTTGCCTCTGTTTAGAGGAGCAATTTACTTTTTCAAAGTCGTGGTGCCTCTGTTTAGAGGAGCAATTTACTTTCCAAAGTTTCGTTGCCTCTGTTTAGAGGAGCAATTTACTTTCCAAAGTCGTGGTGCCTCTGTTTAGAGGAGCAATTTATTTTTCAAAGTCGTGGTACCTCTGTTTAGAGGAGCAATTTACTTTTCAAAGTCGTGGTGCCTCTGTTTAGAGGAGCAATTTACTTTTTCAAAGTCGTGGTGCCTCTGTTTAGAGGAGCAATTT
Organism: Durio zibethinus; assembly: GCF_002303985.1. The sequence goes on along the minus strand of NW_019168393.1, from coordinate 133,543 downwards.
ATTTTTTCAAAGTTCCGTTGCCTCTGTTTAGAGGAGCAATTTACTTTTCAAAATCGTGGTGCCTCTGTTTAGAGGAGCAATTTACTTTTCCAAGTCGTGGTGCCTCTATTTAGAGGAGCAATTTACTTTTCCAAAGTTGTGGTGCCTCTGTTTAGAGGAGCAATTTATTTTTCAAAGTCGTTGAGCCTCTGTTTAGAGGAGCTTTGGTCAAAAAAATAAAAAAACAAAAAAACAAAAAGTGACAACGTTGAGTTGAGTCTTGATTGGGTGTCTACGTCTTTGCACAATTTATGTTTCACAGAAAATGTGCAAAGAGGGGCAGCTGTAGACACCCAATTGGGTCCAGGCCCAGATCAATTGGGCCTGGCCCAAATGGGTAAGACCCAATTCGATTTTTATCCTGTATTTTTTTTTTCTGTTTCTTTTGTATTTTATGTATTTTATTATTTATTATTATTATTATGTATTAATATATATATTTATTTTTTTTATTATTAGATTAGATTTATATGTATATAGTTATATATTTATTATTATTATATTATTATTTTTTTTTGTTTTGTAATATATTTTTGGGTTTATCTTATTTTATTTGTTATTATTTTTTTTAATTATCTGTTCTGATTTTTTCTCGATTTTCAAATATTATTTTTTAATTTTTTTTATACTATAATATCTTTTGATTTATCTTTTCTAATTATCTAGTATTTTTTTAATTTTGATTTTAATTTTGGATGGCTGGGATTAAAAGATGAAGAATCCCACTGTGGAGGGGAACTCAATCAGAAGAGTTCAATTGGATTCAAAGATTGAATCCCCGTCCAAGGAGGAATTGGGATTGATCAGGAACTCCTGATCAACCCCTATAAAAGGACCCCTGGAATAAATGCAAACACAGACAGAAAACAGTAAGCAAAGCTACTGATTTGAGAGAAAAGGAGGCGTATAGGAAGCTAGGAAAAGTTTAGGAGTGTTCTGGGAGTGAAAAAAAATTTTTAGAAATTTTTGGCGAAAAATTTTTCTGGAAATTTCTGGGAAATTTCCAGATTCTGGCGAAAATTTCGACGAAATTTGAATTTTCCGGCAACAATTCCGGTGAACATTGAAGTTTTCGGTGACCTGCTAGTTTTCGGCGAAGAATCCCAGAAACCGGTGATATTCCGACCAACTTCCGATGAAATTTCCAGATTCCGTTGACATTTTCCAGAATCCGGCACCGGTGTTCTTCAGATTTTAGAGAGAAGGGAGAGGAAAAGAGAAGAAGAGAGAGAGAGAGGGGAGGAGCGTTCTGTCGAAAAACGAAGGGGATTGCCTTTTATACCCTCCCAAAACGACGTCGTTTTGGCCTTAAGTAACCAGAGGATCCGCGCGTTTTACCGAACCCGACCCGACCCGAGCGTCGACCCGCTTTCCTGACCCGCGCGTGCTGCCCCTCCTCCGAGCCGAGCCGCGCCAAGCTGCCAAGCCGCTCCCCCCGAGCCGTTTCCCTGCCTTGAGCCGAGCCGCGTTTCGAGCCGCTCCAGGTTTTTTTTTTTTTCTTTGAATTTTTTTATTTGTTTATTTGTTTATTTTATTTATTATATTAGGTTTATTTAATATTCTTTTTATCTTAATTTTATTTTTATTTTTGTTTTACTTTTCTTTATTTTTTATTATTTATTTATATTTTTTATTATTCTATTTTCTTCAAATAAAAATCAAATTTTCCAAAAAAAAATATTTTTAGGGAAAAGTTGAAAGCATCAATTTTCCTTAGAAATACATTTTCAAAAAAGAGATTTTTGAGGAAAAGTTGAAAGTATCAATTTTCTTTAAGAATAAAATTTCGAAAAAAAATATTTTTGAGGAAAAGTTGAAAGTATCAATTTTCCTTAAAAATAAATTTCCAAAAAATATTTTTGGGGAAAAGTTGAAAGTATCAATTTTCTCTACACAAGAACAATCATTCTTTCCTTTCCTTCTATTTTCATTTTGATTTTGATTCTTCTTTAAATAATCCGACGACGGAGCCTCTGCAAGTGAAACAGTAGTTTTTCTTGCATACTCCTGAGGTGAGGGAATTTTCTCAATTTTCTGCTAAAAGTATTAGAGTCAATTGAGAATAATTTTCAATAATTAACTACTTGGTAAAATTTTAAAGCTTTTGGATAACACAAATTTAAGCTGGTACCATCTTTTGATGGGCGTTGTGAGGGTGCTATAACCTTCCTCACACGTAACCGAACTCCTGAACCCTGTTCTGGTTAGCAGACCTGAACCTATTCTTTTAGGGGCCCTTAATTTTAGGTGTTCCCTGAAAGGACAGATTCCTTAGGTGGCCAATCGCACCTAGGTAAAAAAGATTGGTGGCGACTCCCTAAAAGTCAATGTCTAGCGATAGATCCCCGGATCTAGACGTTATGACAAACTTAATTAATTAATACTATTTAATTTATAAAATCAAATAAGGAATTATTTATAACAATTATAACTAATTATTTTCTCAATAGGTAAGCTTTATTGGAATTATTAATATACTTATATAAGTTAATAAACTAATTATAAGTAATTATTTATACTATTAGAATAATTATTAAACCAAATTTATATTAATAAAATTTATATTTATAATATTTATAATTAATATTATTATCTATTACAATATTAAGCTTGTATGAAACTTATTTATATATCTGATGTAATGTATAGATAACAAAATATAATTATATTTAGTTTATAATTCAAACTATTTAACATTAATTATTGTCTTAATTATTAACAATAAATTTATTTTAATTTTAAATAAATATAATTAATATTAAAAATTATATATAATAATTAATATTCATATAAATTATTGAATTATTAATAAAATATTAAAATATTGTTATTATTAAATTAAATATCATTAATATTAATATTATTATATTATATTATTAATTATTAATATTATTTAATTATATATTATAATTATATACAATTATATATTATTAAATTATATAATTTAAATCAATATATAATTTATTTATATAAATTTAATTTAAATTAAAATATTAATATTAATAATAACAAATAGTTATACCAAACTTATAAATAATTAATTGAATTATTTAATATATAATTTATTGCTTATAACTAATAATAAATTTAATTAATAAATTATAATATTAATAATAATAATAATATCATTATTAATTGATAAAATGATTATTAAATTCTAAAGATTTATTAGTATATTATAATCATACTAAATTGATATTATCTATCAATTTATGAACAAAACATTTATTTAAAACATAATTTAAATATACTTATATAATCTTATATAATTATCGATATAGATAATTTAACTTATTAATATAGTTTAATAATCTCTATTTTAATTATGATATATTTTAAATATTAAATATTTTAAAATAATTAATAATTTAGAACATATATTAATAATATTATATAATTATTTAACTATTTAATTTTATATATAATATAATTAATATTTAAAATATTAATTATTAAAATATATATAAATATAATAAATATAAATATTATATTTAATTAAATTATTAAATTAGTAATTAATATAATTAGATATCTTTTTTATTATAATTAAATGTAATTAATATATTTAATAATTAAATATATTTAAATTTTCTAATAATATTAATTATAATATAAAGCTAATACAATATATAATATATTGTTTAATATTACTTAATATTTAATATTAGTTAAATATTGTGAAACATTTGAATATTAATTTTATAATATTTTATAAATATTAATCCATTGATGATTTTATAGTCAATTATTTGACTATTTATATTAATATTAATATTTTAACTTGATCTATTGAATAATATATATTATTTATAATTAAATAAATATAATATTTAATTAACAATTAATTAAATAAAACCTAAAATATAATTAATATTAATAATAAGTTAATATATTCAATATATTATCAAGAATTTGTTTGCTAATATAAATAATTGTTTTATTATTTAAATTATTATTTAAATATGAATAGATTAGTATTAGTTTTAAATCTCTTATTAATAAATTACTTAATAAATAGTTATATCCAATTATAATAACATATTAATTAAATTAATTATAAAATTTTTATTATATTTAGTTTAAGGTAAACTAAATATTAAAATTATTTGATATAATTAATCAAATTTATTACTAAAATTATTTTTGTTATATTTAATTAAATATTAATTATCAGAATTTAATTTTTTATTAAATAATAATAATATTATTATAACTTAATAATTAGAATTAAGTTAATAATTATAGTATTAATAGTTATATAATATTATAAATAATTTATAATTAATATAACTAAAGCTTACAATATAAATTAATTATAATTATATTAATAATTTCAAATAATATAATAATAAATATATAATATAATTAATACTATAAATATTATTCTAATAATCTAATATAATTATAAATAATAATTAATATTTATAATATAATGTAATATTCTTAATAAATTATTAGTTATTATTGGAGATTATTAGATTAAATAAATATAATTATTTATTCTTATAAGCAATAAATTATAATATTAATTTATAGTACAATAATAACTAGTAATCTTAATATATAATATTTAGTAAATAGTATAATTATAAATTTTTAACTCTAATAATTTACAATTATAATATTAAGCTTGTTTGATAATCTATTAATTATCAATTATTAATAGTATATTAGACTTTTAGTTATTATTAATATTTTATTAATTATAATTAATTATAATTGATTAAATAAATATAATTTATTATTTTACTAATTACTAAATCTATTTACTTTATACATAATTGTTTAATAAATCATTATGATTTTAATTATAATTAATCTATTAATTGTTAAATTTACTAAATTAGTTACTAAATTAATAAATATAATAAATAGTCATATAATATTAAATATATTAATTATTTATATGATATTTCTATTAATTAGATAGTAATATTAGTTATATTATCTTTAATAATTAATAAAGCTATGATAATTTATTATTTGTAAATTATTAGTATATATATAAATAATAATTTAATATTATGCTATTATATTAAATATAAAAAAATTTAAAAAATGAATATGTTTTTTGAACGCATTCAATAGTTATGACTATTTGAACAATTATATATTTCAAATCTTAATATATAATATATACTATAACTAATAATTAATAATTATTTATTAATTAATAATAACAAATATATAACCTATATAGAATATAAGTTAATATAATTTAAATAAGATTAATATTAATAAGTATTATAATAAATATAGTCTTAATATATTATATAAACCTTATTAACATATTGTATTAATTTTATGGTAATTAATTTAAATAAGTATTATTAAGAAATAATTATATAACAATTAATATTATTATTTAATATTTATTAAATTATTAATATTATTATTATTATTATACTATAAATAATTAATTAATTATTATAATAATTTATAATATAAATTTATATAGTTAATTATTTATTTATATTATAATTAAATAATAAAATATAATAATAATAATTATATTATTAATTTATTTATAAATTATAAATATTAGGTTTATAAATAAATTTAATATTTATTTAAAGTTATATGTAATTTATAAATATATTAAATTATATATTTAATAAAAATAATAGTTATCAAATAGTCATATATAATAATTTATATTATTTAATTATATAAGATATTATAATTCATAAACTTATGAATAATATTTATATGTTAAAATAATTTATATTATTAAATTATCTTATAAATCTTATAAATTATTATAATTATATTCTTATAATTATAGTTTATCATAAGAATATAATTATTTATCTCAATTATTTAATTTATCAAATAATATAATTTAAATAATAATATAATAATACTATATAAAAATTAAGATTTGAAATAATACTAATTTAATAATATTTTGAAAATTAATAAGAGATTTAAAAAATAAACATGTTTTCTAAACCAATTCAAATAGTTAAAACAATTAGTATAGTTATCTATTTCAAATTGTTCAAAACTTATGTTTAGTCATAAAATATTTGTTTCATGTCTTATTAATTTAGGATTTAATTATTAATATTAATTTAAATTATACTCATAATAATAAATTATTATTATTAATAATTTAATATATAATCTAATTATATATATTAAACATTATAATAATGGAATTCAATAAATATATTATAATTTATAATTATCTAAACTTATTAGATTTATAATAACTTAATTATAATTATAAATATAAATTATTATATTAATCTTTAATAATTTATAAATTACGTGTTAATTTTCAAATATTATAGTTAATTTAATAATATAAATAAACTTATAATATTTACTATTATATTTTTATAAATTAATAATAGTTTATAATATTTTTGTGTAAAATATAATTAATAAAATTTAAGTCAATGTTTTTTATCATTAATAATTAAACTTTTATGAACTAAAATAATTGTTTTATGACAAAACAAATGGACAATATTAATAATTGTTCTCATCAATTATATTATCCAGTAGCATAATAATAATTTTTATTATATCTATTAAACAATAAAAAGCTCCCATATATATTAATTATTAATTATTAATTTTTATTATATATTTTTTATTATGATATATAGTTATTAATTATTAAATAAATTAATAATTAATAAATAAATAAATCATTTTAATAATTTAATATTAAAATTAAAATTATTTAATTTAATTATTAAAATTTCATATAATTATTCATATTAAATAGTTATGATTTAATCAATAATATTTATTTATTTATAATTATTAATTATTAATTAATTTAAATAAAATAATATTTAAAATAAATAATTATTATGATTCATACATAATTATAATATAATACAAGCTTAAATGGAATTATATATAATAATTAATATACCAAATTATATAATTAAATCATAAGAATTATTAATTATACTAATTAAATTGTTATTAGTATTAATGAATTAAAATAGTTATTAATAATTAATAATAAATATTAATTATAAATTGTCATAATTTTTAATATTAATCAATAAAATAGATTTTATCATTAATTATATTTAATTCATATTTATAAATATAAATTACTAATATTTATAACATTATAACAATTGTGATTTAATTATATTATTATTAATTTAATTAGTATGGATATATTATTGTAATTAACTTATAATAAATTAATATACAATTATTTATTTAATAATTAATATAAATTTACATTATATTATAATTCTTAGTTATAATATAATCATTTTAATCTACCATAGCTTTCATTAAAATTTTCTCAAAACCCACTGCTTTTACTTTTTCTCTATAGCAGCTGCAAACCAACAGCAGTTATCCACCATCGTCATTTGCATCCACATTAACAAGAGCTCATGGCTTTCTTTTTTTGTCATATTTTTTTGCATTAGTAGATATTCAAACCGACTCTAATGATGAATTTCTAGTGGAGTGCAATCATATGCAAAATCAATTCACAATCAAGGAAAAATAGTTGTGGGGTATCAACCTACCGTTAAATTAATATATTATATTTAATACAGTTGTTATAAATAATACTAATTAATATTATTTATGTTTATACAAATCATATAACAATTCTAAATATTTCAAATATTATAATTATAATATAGTTAATAGTATTTATATAACATTTTCATAGCTAATAAATTATTATTTATAATAATAATTATTATGTAATTATTATAATTATAATTAATTAATAAAATTATATTTAATAATTAGGGATTATTTACTTAATTATTATAATTATTATAATATAGTATAATAAATTTAATTAAATATAAAATTAATTAATTATAATATGTATTATTAACTTATTAATAAATATAATATCTATCATAGAATTGAAATTATATTATCCAAAATAATGATATTAATATAAAAATAAAATTTATATAATTATTAATTATTTTAAATATTTAATTAAATTATTATAATTTAATAATTATTTAAACTAATTAATTTTTTAAATCTTCAAGTTATTAATTTTTAGAATGTTAATATATTAGTTTATTTTATTCAAAATAAACTTGTATGAATAGAAACGATTGTTTTATAACAATACAAAAGATCATAATGATTTGAAATAAATAACTGTTCAAACAATCATAACTATTTGAACTCACTCGATAAACAAATTTATTTTTAAAATTTTTTACTTATTAATTTTGGAATATTAATTAATTAGAATTATTTTATTCCAAATAAGCTTGTTTGAATAGAAACAATTGGTTTAGACAAAATAGATGGTCATAATGATTTGAAATAGATAATTGTTCAAATAGTAATAACTATTTGAATGTGTTCAGAAAATAGCTTTATTTTCTAAAATTATACTTATTAATTTTAACTTAAACTATATAACCTATTATTATAATCAAATATTAACTAATAAATTTCAAAATAACAATTACAAATCATTATTAAATAGATTAGTTTATATAATAATTACTATAAAATAATTAATAATATCCAATTATATATTATATAATATTATTAATATATATTAATTAAATTAATATTTAATTTATTAGATAATATTGGATTTAGTAATAAAATTATAATGATTATCAATTATTATTATAAGAATTTAATTAAATATTTAATTACTAATAAGTTATTGTATAATTATAATTATATAAATTGGTTTAATCAATTATAAATTTTTAAATAATAATAATTTATTATTTAAAATTTAAATACCATAATAACTAAATATAGTTAATTTATAATATTAATTATCAAATAGAAATAAATTTTATAATTTATTATTTGTAATTGTAATTTATATATATTAATTAATTAATAAGTTTGATTAATATTAACAATTGCAATAATTTAACATTAAACATTTTATTATAAATATATAATCATTAAATAGATTATATAATAAATTAATAAATAAATATTTATTTAAAGTTATATTAATTAGTATTATTATAAATTTCAATAATAATAGTAATATTAGTTAATATAATAATAATAATTATTTATTAATAATTATTATATATTATTTATTATTAATAATAATTAATTTATATATACTTATAAATATACATATAAGTAATATATTATATTAATTATAGTTATAAATATAATAAACAAAAGTAGAACATTAAGATTATTAAATAATTGTTACGAACAATTATTAACTAATACTAATTTATAATAGTATTAATTTAACTAGCACAACTAAGGAATAAGACAATTTTTTAATGATTATAATAATTACCATGGATTAATATTTATATAATTAATAAATTAATAGAATAAATTATTGAAATTGTATTAAATAATAGGTATTTAATAAATCATCTATGATGATCTTTTAATCGATTATAATTTATAATAAGTTATTAATATTTGAATAAAATCAAATATATTAATCAAATATAATTATATAATATTTGAATAACAATAAACTTAATAATAAATTTATCTGATAACAACTAAATTTAATAAATTACTTATTAAACTTTAATAAATTAGTAAATTATTTATTTAAATTTATCCAAGCAATTAATAATAATATCAAATTATTATCAAATTATCATTAATATTAATTATTTTGACTAATTATTATAATATTCATATTATTAATTTAAATAATAATAATAATTAAATGTTATAATAACAAAATAATTAAATAATAAGAATATTAATATAGAATTTAAATATACTTATTTGATTTATAATAATAATTAATAACAAAAAATATTAGTTATGATAGTTAAATTATTGTTATATTTAACTAATATATATTAACTATTAATAATAAGTAAAAATCATTTATATTAATTATTAAAATATTAATAATAATTAATACTAATTTATAATATTAATTGAATTATAATTTTATAATATAATAACGTGAACTATTTTTAATTAATAGTTATTAAATTATAGTATATATTTAATTATAAAATATATACAAAATATATATTAAATTTATTATTAAATAAATAATTTATTTCAATTAGTTATTATAATAATTAGTATTATTGTAACTTATTAACTAATAATTATTAACAAATAATTGTTAATAGCTTAAATTTCATGATTAATCCTTAAATATTAATCTACTTCATTTTAAATTAATAACAATTATTATTAAATATAATAATTAAATTATTATATAATTATTATATTTTGTCTACTATTAGACAAGATATTAAATTATAATAAATATTATTAGTATAAATTTAACATAATAATACTTTATTAACAATATATAAATAATTAATATAGTAAATATTATAGTATTATATAATTATAATATAAATAATTAATATTATTATTAATATAATTGTTTTATAAATAAATGACTATGATTAATATTGTTCATTATAATTGTATTTTTTTATAACTAAAAATATTATGCATATTTGACCTGTATATTATATTATATTTAAATATAATATTTTAATTAGAATTAAAATAATATATATTATTACTATAATTGTTTTGATTCTATAATACTATATTTAATATATTAATTACTTAATTAATTAGTTTTTAATCTAATCCAATAATTCATATTTGAATTATAGCATATTAATAACTATTACATAATTAATTATCTGTTAAATATAATTTTTATAAATAATAATATTATACAAATAACTAATTTATATTAAATATTATATTTTATTAAATAAATTATTATTTAATCTTAGTTATTAGTAACTCATTATTATATATAGAATAGATATATTAATTTAAATATATAAATTATCCATAATAATCCATAATAAACATTTTAATTATTGTTAGTTTAATAATAGTTTTGTAATATTAAATAAATCATATTTAATAATTTAAAAAACTATTAAATTTTTAATTTGTTTATAGCTAACAATATATTATTAGCTATTATATAATTTATACTATAATATTTAATAAAATGTTACTGAACAAATATTAAAATTTCAAATAATAGAATTATTTGAATGTAATAAAATTATTGATATGATTCTTTCCATATCAAAATAAAATATTTTATTTAACTAATTTTATATACTTATAATAAAATATAATATAATAATTATTATATTTGTTAATAATAAATTATAATTATAATGGTAATTAATATTTTATATTAAATATTTAAAATATTATAATTGTTTATTAAATTTAATATAAATTTATAATCATATTAGCTTAATATAATAAAAACAAGTATAATAATTACTAAATAATTATATATTCATTAAATATATTGAATATTAAATAACTAATATTTTATTAGTTATTATAATATTTAAAGACAATTGTTAAGTATATGATAATCAATTAATTTAATTATTAATTAATAATCATTAAATAATTTAATATATATTTTAATTATTAATTAATTAAAAATAAATAGTGAAAATATAAATATTATATTATAATTATAACAATTAATTTATATATATTATTCCAAAAATTAATACGTAAGAAATTTAAAAAATAAATGTGTATGTCAAACCAGTTTAAATAGTTTATTCTAGTTATTATTACTATAATAATTAATACATATAATAAGCTTGTATATATTCAAAATTATATGTATAATAATATATTATTAATTAATATAGATATTAATATACCTATATTTTAAACTTTTAGAATAATTATTAGTAATAACAAATAATTCAAATAATAATTGTATAGTACAAAAAAACTTAAATTATTTAAGTTTAATTAATATAAACTATAATTAATATAATAATAAAATATTATTAAACTTAAATAATTAAGTTGTTTATAATTATATATTGTTATGTAAAATCAGTATGATTTTATTCTAAATAATCTTCTAATAAATTAGTTTTTAATTATATATATTATTTAAATTATAATAATTTATATAATTATAATATATATAATTGTTTATAATTATTTATATTTGATTATAAATATTATTAATAGTCTTTATATTAATAATATTATTATAATTATAAGTTTTTTAGATTATTTAGGATTCTAAACATTAAGAATGTACATATTTTCACTTTAATTAAATAAATATGTACATTCTTATAAACACTTTTATAATAATTTATAATATATATTTATAAATCTATTAGGATTATATTTAAATATTATTATTTTATAAATAATTAAATAACAATTATTATTATCATTAAATTCATTAATTATAATTATATTTAATTATTTAAATAAGCTTCCAACGATATATTTCATTAAACTGCTCAGTGCTCACTCCATCGAGCCAATTTACCATTCAAGAATACATCAGCTGAAAGATGGATTCCTATATTCGCAAACCACAATTATCATAGTTTTATAGGAAGCTCGGGATTGCCAAAAAAAAAAAAAAGAATGATGAGCTTCTCAAAATGGTTGAAGTTGGACATTGAAAAAGGTTCAACCTTTTCCAACAAATCCAAATTCGTTCTGGCATCATCAAAATAATTTCCTAGGTACGACACTAACCAAATGTTATTTTAAATCAATAATTTTTATTATTATATAGTTAATTATATAATAAAATTATATAATATTAATTTAATATATTGTTTATAACAAAATAATTAATTATATTATATTATATTATATTAATAGTAAATTATTTACTATTATGACTATTAATTACAATATATTTATATTAATTTAGTAATTAATTGTTAAAAATAATTATATTTGATTTAAATTTATATTAATAAGGTAATTATTATTATATTTATAATTAATTGTAATTATTAATTCAAAATTAAATTTGTTGTAACAAGTATATTTATAGATACCAATAAATATTATATAATTAATTTATATAACTTATACAAGTCTAAATTGATATATTAGATACTATTTATAATATTACCAATTATAAATATAATTATATATTAATAACTACTATATTATAATTATAATATTATTATTAATAACAAATATTATTTAAATATTTTAATAATAGTATCATAGATAATAATTATAATTGATATTAATATATATATTTATAAATTATAATATATTAATAAATTATTTTACTTACTATTAATAAATAATATTATATTATAAAATATATTTATATTAAAAATTAAACTATTATATAATAAATAAAACTGTTTATATATTATAAGATTATTAAAAATTTTTAATTAATTAATATTTATTTAATTAATTTAATTGATATATTATAAATTTATATAATATTTGTTAATATTATAAGATGAGCAATAATATAATAGAAAACAGTTTCTATTAAAATTTATAGTAATTTAATATCATAATATTTTTAAAAATTGTATTATAATTAAATTAATAAATTAGATTTAATATTTAAAATTAATATATATTATAGTATTAAATATAACCAGTAATTTTAATAATTATTTATAAATTAATTAAATATTTAATTATTATTTAATTAATTTAATAATTGTATAGATTATATAATTTAGTATAATCTATATAGTTATAATATCTATTTAAATTTATTATTTGATTTTAATTATATCAAATAACCATATTTATTAACTGTACTATTTACATAATTATATCATAATTATATCGTAATTATATTAGATACCTAATATTTATCATTAATGATAAATAATTATATAATTTAAAATTAATATTTATAACAATAAGTTATAATATTATATATTTGTAATAATAGATAATATATATAATATTTAAATTTTAAATATTAAATATTGCAATAGCTTAATAATTAATACAAAATAAATCTAATATACTATATATTAATCATAATTTATGCAATAATTTAATATTTCTTAATATATAATATTAAATAATTAATATAATTATAATATTAATAATTAATTAATAATACTTATTTAAATATAAGTTATATTAGTTATAAAAATATATTTATTATTAATAGTTGATTATAATATTTATAATAATTATTAATAAATAATTTATATAAACAAAAATAATTAATATAACTATAACAATATATATGTTAATTATAATTATAAATTAAAAGATTATGTTTAATTATATCTATTATATTTATCAAATATAAATAAATAAATAATTAATAAATAATAATTAATTGATTTTATAATTTGGTAAAATCAAATAGTCATAATTATTTTAACTAGTTATATAATTTAACTATTTTATTAATTACTAATAAATATAAGTTATTTATATTTATTAGATATAACTTATTCTAAAAATAAATTCAAAAATAATTATATTATAACAAAATCCTCACTCGCACAAATTATAAATATTATATAATTTATCTAATTATAAAAACTACAATTTATAATTAATTGTTTAATAAATATTTAATTTTCTATTTAATAAAAATAGCATCATGAAAAATGCATTTGATATACTACATATTTATATATTCTTCTCTATCATTTAATCCTATTGTTTGCTTATGAAAAGAGGGGAAGAAAAGTTGATGGTTAATTAATTATTATTATTATAATGAATAACATGAATAATAATACATTGACATAATAATATTATTTTTATTTATTATTTTAAAAATAAATATAATATAAATTTAATTAAATTACAAAATAAATCTGGTAAGAAAGAGAAAGTTATTTATTACCTGAGCAAGAAATTCACAGAGTATGAGTCCAAGTACTCATCACTAGAGAAAATGTGTTGCGCTTTGGCTTGGACAGCTAAAAGACTTCGGTAATACATGCTTTACCATACAACTTGGCTCATAGCTAAACTAGATCTCATCAAATACATCTTCGAAAAGCCTTCATTATCAAGAAGAATCGTAAGATGGCAAGTGATGTTTTCAAAATATGACATAGTATATGTAAGCCAAAAAGCAATCAAAGAAAGTGTCATTGTTGAATTCTTGGCAAAAAGGGTCGTTGATGATTATGAGCCCATGAAGCTTGATTTTCTAGATGAGGAACTAATGGCCATCTCAGAGTTAGAGGAAGATGATGAAGAGATATGGAGGATGTATTTTGATGGGGCTACTAATAAATTATTTTATTAATGAGTAATTAATATAATATATATTATTAACAATTGTATATTAATTTATGATATTGAATTAATTAATTCATATGAGATTTATCTAATTAAATTATTTGTATATTAGTAATAATCAATTCTTAGTTATAATTATTAACTGTATAGATTATAACTAAGAATTTAAATGATTCTTAGTTATAAATCTAATTGTATTTATTTTAAATATTATTTTATTTAATTTTAATAATCAATTTAAAATAAATATTATATTCAATACATATTAAATAATATAAAAAAATTTAATTTAATTATATATATAAATTTTTAAATATTAAATATTAATTATAATTTAATTAATTATTCAAAATATTTATTTTTATATCAAATAGATTCATATTTTAAATTATTATTTAATAATTATTATTATAATAATATTAAATAAATATCAGAATAACTAATAAAATATTAGTTATTTAATATAATACTATTAATAATAAAACAATTTTCAAATATAATAATTATTAAAAATATATCCCTATTTTAATAATATATATTATAATCAAATTATATATAATTAATATTAAAAAATTAATTAAAAATTATTAATATATAATAACTATTAATAAGTAATTTAAATTATTACTAAATAAAGACAATTGTTTTTTAAATAACTAATAATATTATAATTAATAATCAGATTATTAATTAAACATATTGAATTTATAACAATTATAATATGAAGATACGTTAGCTTTTGGATTAAAATATTAATATAATATATATTATATATATTTAAAATATATATAATATGCATTGTATTAACAAGATATTATTTCAAATCGTTATCACCTTTTGTTTGGTCATATAACAATTGTTTTTTATCATACATGATTATTCGAAATAAAATAATAATAATTTATTAATCTTTCAAAAATTAATAAGAGATTTAAAAAATGAATTTGTTTATCGAACTAGTTCAAATAGTTATGACTATTTGAACAATTCTATACTTCAAATCATTATAACCTTTTATTATATCATAAAACAATTATTTCTATTCATACAAGCTTATTCAAAATAAAACAATACTAATCTAATAATATTCCAAAAAATTAATAACTAAGGGATTTAAAAAATAAATTTGTTTGTCGAATCAATTCAAATAGTTAAGACTATATGAACAATTATCTATTTCAAATCATTATAACATTTTGTCTTGTCATAAAACAATTTTCTCAATTCATACTAGCTTATTCGAAATAAAATAAAATGAATTTATTAATATTTCAAAAAATAATAAGTAAGAGATTTAAAAAATAATTCTTTTTACCTAACCAGTTCAAAAAATTATACTATTTGAATAATTATATATTTCAAATCATTATTACTTTTTGTTTTGTCATAAAACAATTGTTTCTATTCATACAAGCTTATTTGCATTAAAATAATACTAATTTATTAATAGTTTGATGATTAGTAAGTAAAAAATTTTTAAAATACGTTTACCACACTAGATCAAATAATCATGACAATTTGAATAATTAGCTATTTCAAATCGTTATGACCTTTTGATTTGTCATAAAAGAGTTGTTTCAGTTCATATAAGCTTGTTTAAAATAAAATAATACTAATTTATTAATAATCCAAAAATTAATAATAAAGAGATTTAAAAAATTACTTTGTTTACTAAACAAATTTAAATAATTAAAACTGTTTGAATAATTATCTATTTGAAATAGCTATAACCTTTTGTTTTGTAATAAAAGAAATTTTTTTGTTCATCTAAGCTTATTTCGAATAAAATAATACAAATTTATTAATATTAAGATAATTAATAAGTAAAAGATTTAAAAATAAATCTATTTACCAAACAAGTTCTAATCATTATGGCTATTTAAGCTATTATTTATTTCAACATGTTATAATTTTTTGTTTTGTTATGTTAATAATAATATTTAATAATTATTAGTAACTAATTATTATATATTGAATAGATATATTAATTTAAATATATAAAATATCTATAATAATCCATAATAAACATTTTAATTATTGTCAGTTTAATAATAGTTTTGTAATATTAAATAAATCATATTTAATAATTTAAAAAATTATTAATTTTTTAATTTGTTTATAGCTAACAATATATTATTAGCTATTATATAATTTATACTATAATATTTAATAAAATGTTATTGAACAAATATTAAAATTTCAAATAATAGAATTATTTGAATGTAATAAAATTATTGATATGATTATTTCCATATCAAAATAAAATATTTTATTTAACTAATTTTATGTATTTATAATAAAATATAATATAATAATTATTATATTATTCAATAAATATTATATTAATATTAATATAATTAATATTCAAAATATTAAAATATTAAATAATAGAACTAACTTATATTAATAAGTTATTAATATAATATTTTATTAATTAGTTATTTAAATGTCTTATATTATTAATATTTACTATCTCTATTATTATTATATTAATTTAAATTTATATTATTGTAAATTTTTTAATATTTTAATTAATTAATATATATATTATTAATTAAATAATAATTAATTATAACATTAATTTTTTTAATTTACCTAATCAATTTAAATAATTATAACTATTTGAACATTACATATTTCAAATCATTATTACTTTTTGTTTTGTTATAAAACAAATGGTTTTGTTCTTATAAGTTTATTAGGAATAAAGTAATACTAATCTATTAATATTTCAAAAACTAAAAAGTGATTTAAAAAATAAATCTATTTATCAAACTTGTTCAAATAGTTATGACTATTTGAGCAATTATTTATTTCAAATCTTTATGACATTTTGTTCTGTTATAAAACAATTATTTCTATTCATACAAGCTTATTTGGATTAAAATAATACTAATTTATTAATATTTTGACAATTAATAAGTTAAAAATTTTAGAAATAAATATGTTTACCTCGATAGTTATGACCTTTTGTTTTGTTATAAAAAACTTATTTCAGTTCATATAAGGTTATTGGAAATAAAATAATACCATGTTATTAATATTCTGAATATTAATAATTAAGAATTTAAAAAATGAATCTATTTACCAAACAAGTTTAAATACTTATGACCATTTGAACAATTATTGATTTGGAATGGCTATAGGCTTTTGGTTTGTCATATAATGATTTTATTTGTTCATATAAGCTTACTTCGAATAAAATAATACAAATTTATTAACATTAAGACAATTAATAAGTAAAAGATTTAAAAAATAAATCTATTTTTCGAACAAATTCAAATCGTTATGAATATCTAAATAATTATTTATTTCAAATTCTTATGACTTTTTTGTTTTGTCATAAAATAATTGTTTCCGTCCATACAAGCTTATCACATTAAAATAATATTGATTTATTAATAATTCAACAATTAATAAGTAAAAGATTTAAAAAAATAAGTTTACCAAACAAGTTCAAATGGTCATGACTATTTGAATAATTATCTACTTCAAATCATTGTAACATTTTTTTTTGTAATAAAACAATTGTTTCAATTCATGTTAGCTTATTTGAAATAAAATAATACTAATTTATTAATATTCCAAAAATTAAAAAGTAAAAGAATTAAAAAAATAAATCTCTTTATCGAACAAGTTAAATAGTTATGACTATCTTAATAATTATCTATTTCAAAACATTACAATTTTTTGTTTTATCATAAAATAATTGGTTCTATTCGTTCAGGCTTATTTCAAATAAAATAATATAAATTTATTAATGTTCCAAAAATTAATAAGTAAAAATTTTAAAAATTAATGTTCCAAAACCAATTGTTTCTATTCATACAAAATTATTCAAAATAAAATAATACTATTTTATTACTATTTTGAAAATTAATAAGAGATTTAAAAACTAAATCTCTTTATTGAACTAGTTCAAATAGTTATGACTATTTGAACAATTATCTATCTCCAATTGTTATGATTTTTTTTTATCCTAAAACATTTAATTTCTATTCAACAAGCTTATTTAGAGTAAAATATTGCTAAATAAATAATATTCTAAACATTAATAAGTATAGATTTAAAAAATAAATGTGTTTGCTGAATCAGTTCAAATAGTTAAGACTATTAGAACAATTATCTATTTCAAATCGTTTTGACCTTTTGTTTAGTCATAAAACAATTGCTTCAATCATACATACTTATTCGAAATAAAATAATACTAATTTATTACCATTCAGAAAATTATTAAGTAAGAAATTAGAAAAAAAAATCTATTTACCGAACAAGTTCAAATATTTTTAACTATTTGAACAATTATCTATTTAAAATCGTTATGACCTTATATTTTATCATAAAACAATTGTTTCAATTCATAAAGCTTATATGAAATAAAATAATATTACTTTATTAATGTTATAAAAATTGATAAGTTAGAGATTTAAAACATAAATAAGTTTATTGAATCAGTTCAAATAATTATGGCTATTTAAACAATTATCTATTTCAAATCATTATGAACTTTTGTTTTGTCATAAAACAATTATTTTTCACCATACAAGCCTATTAAAATAAAATAATACTAATTTATTAATATTTAAAAAATTAATAAGTAGGAGATTTAAAAAATAAATCTATTTATCAAATCAGTTCAAATAGTTATGACTATTTGAACAATTATATATTTCCAATCGTTATAACCTTTTATTTTGTCATAAAACAATTATTTATCTTCATACAAGCTTATTCGAAATAAAATAATACTAATCTGGTAATATTATGAAATTTAATAACTGATAGATTTAAAAAAAAATAAATTTGTTTATTGAACCAATTCAAATGGTTAAGGCTATATGAATAATTATCTATTTCAAATTATTATGACATTTTTGTTTTGTCGTAAAACAAATGTTTTTGTTCATATAAGTTTGTTCGAAATAAAATAATATTAATTTATTAATATTTCAAAAATTAAAAGAGATTTAGTAAATAAATCTATTTACCATACTAGTTCAATTAGTTATAACAATTTGAACATTTATTTATTTCAAATCATACTAAATTAATAATTTGTTAATAAATTTGAATCGTATCTTTTTTAATTTAAACTTATTAAAAGTTTCTTAATTTAGTTGTCATAAAACAACAGCTAAATATTATCTTTTAAATCTCTTAGTTATTAATTTTTTATTTTTAAAATCTTATAATTCAGATATTCATAACTATTTGAATATTATTCTAATTTAAGTTTAAATTTGTTTAATTTAAAAATTAAAAATTTAATTTCCAATCTATTTTAAAGTAAAAATATTTAAAGATTTGTTTTGTCATAAAACAATTGTTTTTGCTAATATAAGTTTGTTTGAAATAAAATAATATTGTTTTATTAATATTTAGAAAATAAATTTGTAAGAGATTTAAAAAATATATATACTTACCAAACCATTTCAAATAGTTTTGACTATTTCAATAATTATTTATTTCAAATTGTTATAACATTTTATTTCATCATCAAACAATTGGTTCTGTTCATACTATTTTATTTAGAATAAAATAATACTAATTTAATAATATTTCAAAACTTAATAACCAAAAAAATTAAAAAATAAATCTAATTGTTGAATCAGTTCAAATAGTTAAGACTCTATGAATGATTATCTATTTCAAATCATTATGACCTTTTCTTTTAACATAAAACAATTGTTTTGTTTGTATAAGCTTATTTGGATTAAAATAATACTAATTTAATAATATTTTAAAAATTAATAAGTAAGAGATTTAAAAAATAAATTTGTTTACTGAATCAGTTCAAATTGTTAAAATTATTAGAATAATTATCTATTTCATAAAATTGTTTTGATCTTTTATTTGGTCATATAATAATTCTTCCAGTTTATACAAGCTTATTCGAAATAAAATAGTATTAATTTATTAACATTCAAAAAAAAAATTAATAAGCAAGAGATTTGCAAAGATAAATTTATTCACCGAACAAGTTCAAATAATTATGACTATTTGAACAATTATCTATTTAAAATCTTTATGACCTTTTGTTTTGTCATAAAATAATTATTTTAGTTCATAAACATTTATCCAAAATAAAATAATACTATTTCATTAATATTTCAAAAATTAATAAGATATTTAAAAAATAAATCAATTTGCTAAATCAGTTTTAATAATTATGGCCATTTGAACAACTATTATTTCAAATCATTATTACCTTGTGTTTGTCATAAAACATTTGTTTTTCAATATACATGTTTATTCGAAATAAAATAAAACTAATTTATTAATATTTTAAGAATTAATAAGAGATTTAAAAAATAAATTTTTTTACTGAACCAGTTCAAATAGATATGACTATTTGAACAATTATCTATTTCAAATTGTTTTAACTTTTGTTCTATCACAAAATAATTGTTTTAGTTCATACAAGCTTATTCAAATTAAAATAATACTAATTTAGTAAAATTCTGAAAATTAATAACTAAGAGATTTAAAAAATAAATCTGTTTGTCGAATAAGTTGAAATAGTTAAGACTATATGAATAATGATTTATTTCAAATTGTTATGAGCTTTTGTTTTGTCATAAAAATATTATTTCAGCTCATTCAAGGTTATTCAAGAAAGAATAAAACTAATTTATTAATATTTCAAAAATTTATAAGTAAGAGATTTAGAAAATAATTCTATTTACCAAACTAGTTCAAATAATTATAACTATTTCAAATCATTATGACCATTTCTTTTGTAATAAAACAATCGTTTTAGTTCATATAAACTTATTTGAAGTAAAATAATACTAATTTATTAATATTCCGAGAATAAATGAGAATGAGAATTAAAAAAAGAATCTATCACAAAAAGAATCTTTTGTTATGATTATCTAAACAATTATCTATTTTAAAACATTATGACCTTTTGTTTGGTTATAAAATAATTGGTTCTGATCATGCAAGCTTATTTCGAATAAAATAATATATATTTATTAATATTCTAGAAATTAAAAAGTAAAAATTTTAAAAATAAATTTGTTTTCTGAAAATGTTCAAATAGTTATAACTATTTGAATAATTATCTATTTCAAATCATTATGACCTTTTGTTTTGTCATAAACCAATTGTTTATGTTCATACAATCTTATTTGGAATAAAATAATACTAATTTATTTATTCCAAAAATTAATAAGTAAAAGATTTAAAAAATAAATCTATTTGAAGAATTATTTATTTCAAATTGTTATGATCTTTTTTTGGTCATAAAATAATTGTTTCTATTCATAAAATTTTATTTAAAATAAAATAATACTAATTTATTAATATTATAAAATTAATGAGTTGAAAATTTACAAAACAAGTTCAAATAGTTATGTCCATTTGAACTATTATCTATTTCAAATTGTTATGACATTTTGTTTTGTCATAAAATAATTGTTTTTGTTCATACAAAATTATTCAGAATAAAATAATACTAATTTATTAATATTTCAAAAATTAATAAGGTATTTAAAAACTAAATCTATTTATCGATCTAGTTTTAAATAGTTTGGAATATATGAATAATTATTTATTTCAAATCCATTATGACCTTTTGTTTTGTCGTAAAACAAATGTTTTGTTCATATAAGTTTGTTTAGCATATAATAATATTAATTGATTAATATTTTGAAAATCAATAAGAGATTTGAAAAATAAATCTGTTTACCAAACTGTTTAATTAGTTATAAAAATTTGAACAATTATTGATTTCAAATCATTATGACCATATGTTTTGTCATAAAACAATTGTTTCTATTGATATAGTCTTATTTAGAATAAAATAATGCTATTTTATTAATATTCTAAAAATTAATGTGTAATGGATTTAAAAAATGAATTGGTTGGCCTGACCAGTGCAAATAGTTATGACTGTTTGAATAATTATTTATTTTAAATTGTTATAACCTTTTATTTTGTCACAAAAAAATTATTTTTGTTCATACAAGCTTACTGGGAATAATATAATTTTAATTTGGTAATATTCCAAAAATTAATAAGAGATTTAAAAATTGAATCTATTTATCGAATAAGTTCAAATAGTTATGACTATTTCAACAATTACCTATATCAAATCGCTATAACCTTTTGTTTTGGCATAAAATAATTTTTTCTATTCATACAAGCTTATTTCAATTAAAATAATAAAAATTTTATTAATATTCAGACAATTAATAAGTAAAAGATTTAAAAAATAACTTTGATTACCAAATAAGTTATAATCGTTATGACTATTTGAATAGTTGTTTATTTCAAATTGTTATGACTTTTTTTTGTCATAAAACAATTATTTTCATTCATACAAGCTTATTCGATTTAAACTAATATTAATTTATTAATATTTTAACAATTAATAAGTAAAAAATTTTAAAAATAAATATGTTTACTGAATAAGTTCAGACAGTCATAACTATTTGAATAATTATCTATTTCAAATCGATATGACCTTTTGTTTCATTATAAAACAATTGTATCAGTTCATATAGGCTTATTTGAAATAAAATAATACTAATTTATTAATATTCCAAAAATTAATGAGTAAGAGATTTAAAAAATAAATTTATTTATCGAACAAATTCAAATAGTTTGACTATTTGAACAATTTTCTAGTTCAAATCATTATGACATTTTGTTTGTTGTAAAATAATTGTTTCTGTTCATACAAGCTTATTCCAAATAAAATAATATAAATTTATTAATTTTCAAAAAATTTACAAGTAAAATTTTAAAAATAAATCTATTTTTTGAACACGTTCAAATAGTTATAACTATTTGAACAATTATCTATTTCAAATAGTTATGACATTTTGTTTTGTTATAAACCAATTGTTTCTGTTCATTCAACCATATTTGAAATAAAATAATATTAGTTCATTCATATTCCAAAAATTAGTAAGAAAATATTTAAAAAATAAATCTATTTACTGAGCAAGTTTAAATAGTTATGACAATTTGAACAATTATTTATTTCAAATAGTTATGATCTTTTGTTTTGTCATAAAACAATTGTTTCTATTCATACAAGTTTGTTTGGAAATATTCTAAAAATTAATAGATAAGGGATTTAAAAAACAAATATGTTTATCGAACAAGTTCAAATAGTCATGTCCATTTGAACAATTATCTTCTTCAAATTGTTATGACCTTTTATTTTGTCATAAAATAATTGTTACTGTTTATGCAAAATTATTCAGAATAAAATAATACTAATTTATCAATATCTTGAAAATTAATAAGAGATTTAAAAACTAAATCTATTTTCTGAAACAATTTAAATAGTTATGACTATTTGAATAATTATCCATCTTAAATCGTTATGATCTTTATTTTGTCATAGAACAACTAGTTTTTTTCATTCAAGCTTATTTGAATTAAAACAATACTAATTTAATAATATTCCAAAAAAAATAAGTAAGAGATTTAAAAAATAAATGTGTTTGTCGAAGCAATTCAAATAGTTAAGACTATTAGAATAATTATCTATTTCAAATTGTTCTAACATTTTATTTAGTCATAAAACAATTATTTCAATTAATACAAGTCTATCTAGAATAAAATAATACTAATTTATTAACATTTGAAAAATTAATGAGCAAGAGATTTTTAAAAAATTTATTTACTGAACAAGTTCAAGGAGATTTGACTATATGAATAATCATTCTAACTATTTAAAGTTGTTATAACGTTTTATTTTGTCATAAAGTAATTGTTTCAGTTCAAAAAGATTTATTCAAAATAAAATAATACTACTTTATTAATATTTAAAAAATTAGTAAGCAAGAGATTTAAAAACTAAAACTATTTTCCAAACTAGTTCAAATAGTTATGACTATTTAAACAAATATCAATCTCAAATCATTATGATCATTCTTTTCTCAATAAACAATTGTTTCTAATCATCCAAGCTTGTTTGGATAAAAATAATATTAATTTAATAATATTTCAAAAATTAACAAGAGATTTAAAAAATAAATGTGTTTGTCAAACTAGTTCAAATAGTTAAGACTATTAGAATAATTATCAATTTTAAATTGTTTCGACCTTTTGTTTAGCTATAAAATAGTTGTTTCAGTTCATAAAAACTTATTTAAAATAAAATAATATTAATTTATTAACATTTATTTATTTCAAATTGTTATGACTTTTTGTTCAAATAGTTAATACTAAATGAACAATTATTTATTTCAATTTGTTATGACTTTTGTTTTGTCATAAAATAATTATTTCAGGTCATACAAGTGTATTCGAAATATAATAAAACTAATTTATTAATATTTAAAAAATTTATAAGAGATTTAGAAAATAATTCTATTTACCAAACCAGTTCAAGTTATTATAACAATTTGAGCAATTATCTATTTTAAATCATTATTACTTTTTGTTTTGTCGTAAAACAATTGCTTTTATTAATATAAGTTTGTTCGAAATAAAATAATATTAATTTATTAATATTTAGAAAATTAATCAATAAGAGATTTAAAAAGTTAAATATGTTTACCAAACCATTTCAAATTGTTTTGACTATTTGAATAATTATCTATTTCAAATTGTTATGACCTTTTATTTTGTCATCAAACAATTGGTTTTGTTCATACTATTTTATTTGGAAAAAATAATATTAATTTAATAATATTTTGAAACTAAATAACCAAAAAAATTAAAAAATAAATCTAATAGCTGAACCAATTCAAATAATTAAGGCTATATGAACAATTATTTATTTCAAATCATTATGACCTTTTCTTTTGTCGTAAAACAATTGTTTTGTATGTACAAGCTTATTTTGATTAGAATAATACTAATTTAATAATATTTCAAAATTTAAGAAGCAAAAGATTTTAAAAAAAAATTTGTTTATCGAATTCAATTCAAATAATTAAGACTATTAGAACAATTATTTATTTGAAATTGTTCTAACATTTTGTTTAGTCATAAAATAATTGTTTCAGTTCATACAAGTTTATTTAAAATAAATTAATACTAATTTATTAACATTTGAAAAATTAATAAGAAAGAGATTTTAAAAAATAAATCTATTTATCGAACAAGTTCAAACAGTTATCACTATTTGAACAATTGTCTATTTAAAATTGTTATAACCTTTTGATTTATCATAAAACAATTGTTTCAGTTAATAGAAGTTTAGATAATTAACAATATTATTAATGGCTATTGAATAAATTATTAATATTATTAATAATATTATATTAATATTATTAATATATTTAATAATCTAATTAAAATTTAACATATTTTAATTTTCTATTATAATTATAATTAATATTAATAATTAATTATAATTAATACAAATAAATCTCTTACTTATTATACGCGATTATTTGAATTATCATACAAATTAACAAATATTAAAAAATAAATATTTTTATCGATCAAGTTTAAATATTTATGACTATTTGAACATTTAAATATTAGTTATTTAATTATCATGGATCAAATAAATAATAGAATAAATTATATTAATTAATAAGTAATTAAATAATTTATGAGTAACAATAATATTAACTAATCGATAATTAGTTAATATATTATAATTTTTAATCATAACAGGTATTTTAATATAATATGTTAAATATTAATTATTAAATTTATAAACAATAAATGATTAATAATATAGAACAAGTTCAAATAGTTATGACTATTTGAATAATTATTTATTTAAAATCGTTATGACTTTTTGTTTTGACATAAAAGAATTGTTTCAATTTATAAAAACTTATCTGAAATAAAATAATACTAATTTTTTAATATTTCCAAAATTAATAAGTAAAAGTTTTAAAAAATAAATTTGTTTATTGAACAAATTTAAAAAAGGTAATATTATTTTATTTCAAATAATAATAATAATTTTAAAAATAGAATAATTATCTAAATTATTTATATATAAATTGATATATTATAAAATTGCTTGTTAATATCGATTATTACTAATATACAAATAATAGCTTATATAATAAAACAGAGTTCTAATTATTATATAAATTGAGATTTAAATAGCTAAATGTTATATTAATATTAACAATTTCACATAATTATTAAATTAAAAATTGTCTAGAGCATATATTATAGTAATTATTTAATATTGTTTGTCATTTAAATGTTCATTATACAAGTTTTATAATTAAAGTAAAATATTAATTTTATTTGTTTATTAATTATTTAATTATTATTGATTTTAATAATAACATTTAATTATTTACTAATTAATTTTTATTATTATGATTATTTATTATTAACAATTTAATAATCAATTGTAATTAGTATTATTATATTATTATTAAACTACTAATAATATTGTTATTATTTAATTTATTATATTAATATTTATAATATTGCTAATAATTAATATTATTATAATATAATAATTTATAATATTAGTAATTTTAATATATAAATATAGTTTCCATCAATAATTACCAAATTATATATTATTAATAAGTATTAATTTTGCATATTAAATAGCATGCAAGTTTTAAATTAATAATAAGTTAATTTATAAAATAATAACTATTATAACAATATACTTATAAATAATTGTTATAGTTAAATAACTTATGATAAAATAATAATGTTATCATAATATTGTTATAATAAATCTGTTTATTGAATTATAATATTTAATTATAATTTTTTACCACAATAATTATACTATTATAACTATTTCAATAGTTATAATAATAATATTATATAACAATATTAATATAACTATTAAAACAATTGATAAAATTATTAAATATTATAAATATAATATTATAATTAATTATAATTATAACTTATTTGTAAGTTAATATTATAAATATTAGTTATAATATTTAATTATATTAATTTATTATTAATTATATATAATATAATTTATATATTATAAAACAACTGTTTATTACTTTAATATTAATAAACAATAGTTTAATTAATTTAATAATTATATATAACTTAAAGATATATTAATTTAATAATTACTTATTAATATAATTAATAAGTCTTAATATTGTTAAGACTAATAAATTAATCAATTGTGAGTTTATATTGTATTTGGAATAAACTTGTATGAATAGAAACAATTTTTTTATGACAAAATAAAGAGTCATAACTATTTAAAATAGAAAATTGTTCAAATAGTCATAACTATTAGAACTTTTTCGATAAATAGATTCATTTTTTAAATCTCTTACTCATTAATTTTTGAAATATTAATAAATTAGTATCATTTTATTTCAAATAAGCCTATATGAACTTATACAATTATTTTATGATGAAACAATTGATCATAATGATTTGAAATAGATAAATATTCAAATAGTTAAGAGTATTTGAACTTTCTCGGTAAACATATTTATGTTTAAAATTTTTTATTATTAATTATCAAAATATTAATAAATTAATATTATTTTAATTTGAATAAGCTTGTATGAACAAAAACAACTGTTTTATGGAAAAGCAAAAAGTCATAATGATTTGAAATAAATAATTATTCAAATAGTCATAACTATTGAACTTATTCGGTAAACAAAGTTATTTTTTAAATCTTAAACTTATTAATTTAATAATTAATCTTAAATTATTATAATTGCATTAATAAATAGTTATGACTATTTGAACAACTATCTATTTCAAATAGATATGACCTTTTGTTTTATCATAAACAAATTATTTCTATTCATACAAGCGTATTCAAAATAAAATAATATTAATTTATTAATGTTCCAAAATTAATGAGAAAAAATTTTAAAAATAAATATTATTTTATTTATTTAATTAATAGTATTAATAAATATTTATAATATTAATAATAATTATTGTTTATCTTATATAACTATATTTATATTATATACTATAATAATATTATTAAATTATTATTAAACAATATAGTAATCATATTTAAAAAAAGAGTGGGAAAGATAATTAAATTATATATAAAGAAAGAGTACTGAAAGGAACAGTCAAAAACTTATAATTACAATTATCATAATTATAATTTATAATTATATTATGTAGTTTTATAATAAATTTTATAATATAATAATAAATTATATAAATTAATTACAATTATTTATAATTATTAAATGATTGTAATTATAAGTTTTTTAATAAATAATTAGTTTTAATTAATATATTTAAATTTTATTTAATTAATTAAAATTTCTTAATAATTATTATTAAATATATTTTTACTAGTTTATTTAATACTATAATATATAATTAATTTTAAATATTAAATCTAATTTATTTATATAATTTAAAATTAGTTAAAATTAAAATTATTTAAAATTTTGTTTTAAATTTTAACTATATAGATTATTCTGAATAATATTTATAGTTAATTAATTTAATAAATTATATATTTAAATCATAAGAATTATTATTTATTTAACTATTTAAAATTATTTATACATTTTGTTTTGTAATAAAACAATTGTTTCAATTCATGTTGGCTTATTTGAAATAAAATAATACTAATTTATTAATATTCCAAAAATTAAAAAGTAAGAGAATTAAAAAAATAAATCTGTTTATTAAACAAGTTCAAATAGTTATGACTATCTTAACAATTATCTATTTCAAAACATTACAACCTTTTGTTTTATCATGAAACAATTGGTTCTATTCATTCAAGCTTATTTCAAATAAAATAATATAAATTTATTAATGTTCCAAAAATTAATAAGTAAAAATTTTAAAAATAAATTTATTTAAAAATTAATGTTCCAAAACCAATTGTTTCTATTCATACAAAATTATTCAAAATAAAATAATACTATTTTATTACTATTTTGAAAATTAAAGAGAAATTTAAAAACTAAATCTCTTTATCAAACCAGTTCAAATAGTTGTGACTATTTGAACAATTATCTATCTTCTGATTGTTATGATTTTTGTTTTGTCCTAAAACATTAAATTTTATTAAGTAATATTACTTAATAATATAAATAATTTTGTAATAATTAATATTATCAATTTAGTTATTAATTTACTTATTATTAATATTAATTAATTTATTAATTAATAAAAATGATTATTTAACTAATTTAATTTGTTTATCATTAAATTTATATAATATAATTAAATTAAATAATTTTAATTTTAATACTAAATTTTTAAAATGATTTATCTATTTATTAATTATTAATTTATTAATAATTAATAACTATATATCATAATAAAAAATATATAATAAAAATTAATATATATGGGAGCTTTTTATTGTTTAATAGATATAATTAAATTAATTATTAACTATAATAATTAATTTAACCTTATATATATTAATATAAATTAAATAATTAATTTAATTTATTAATTTAAAAT
Organism: Durio zibethinus; assembly: GCF_002303985.1. The sequence goes on along the minus strand of NW_019168393.1, from coordinate 103,183 downwards.
GCTATTTCTATTAAACTTAAAATGAATTAGATTAATATAGCATATATATAATAATAAAATTCTATATTATTTTATTTATTTTAAATAATTTAACTAATTGTTTTGAAAATTATTAATTAACGATAAAATAGTCATAACTATTTATTAATTTTAAATTATAATTGTGGATAATATATAATAATTGTTTATATTTAAATAATATAAATACTATTTATATTAGCAAATATTAATTATTTATATAAAATAATTAATAATAATTATAATTATAATTTATTAGTAATATTAATAATTTAATATTAATAATTAATTAATTTAATTAAAATATTTAACTGATAATAATATTATATTATATATTTTAATAAACTAATATTTATAATAATTATAAATTTATTGTCCTATAAATAAATTATCAATATAAAAATAATTATTTAATTATTTTAACATATTAAATATAATGTCATATATATAATAATAATAAATTATATTTATTAATAATTTATTTAAATTATTTAAAAAATAATTACTTAATAATTTGTATTAATAAATTTATTAATATATATATTTATTAATTAAATAAGAATTAAGATAATTAATTAATAGCATAATAATAATAAGAAATTTTTATTATTAAATATTTAATAGAATATTTAATTTAATTAAATTAATTATATTTAATAATTAAATAATACTTTAAGTAAATTAATTATAATTAAAGGTTATTAATAATTAAATATAAGATATTTAATTGATTATTTAAAATTATTATATTAAAAAATATAATATTAATTATATTAATATTAAATATATTAAATTGTTAAATAATTATTGATAATATAATTAATATTTTATAAATATAATTATAAGTATTATTAATAGTTATTTAACTATAATTAAGTATATTATTATATACTATAATTGTTTACTTTATATATATTAATTATTAATATAATTTGAGAATTAAATAATTATACTTATAAATATATTATAATTAATGAATACAAATTATTTTAATTTAATATTTATTTTATTATTAATTATATTTCAATTATCTAATTTAAATTAATAATAAAGGTTCCCCAATTCACTATTAATTATTTGATATAGTTGAATATATGAATATTATAAATCAATATTAAATTTTAATTTTAATATCATGACTTAATTGATTATTCTAATTTAATATTAATTATATATTTATTTAATGTTTGTTTTATTTAAATCATGAATAATTTTGATTAATTAAATAAATAATTTATTTTTTAAATTTCTTAATTATTAATTTCAAAAATATTAATAAACTAGTATTATTTTATTTCATCTAGGCTTGTATTAACTGAAATAATTGTTTTATGATAAATCAAAATAATTAAATTATTCGAATAGCTATTTATTTAATCAATTAATAAAAAACATATTTAATTTTTAAATCAATTACTTAAATAGTAAAAATTAAACAATAAATTTAGTAACAAAATATTTAATAGATAATTATTAAATATTTTAATTAATAGATATAATATTGATATAGCTATTATCTATTTTTAATCAAGAAGCCAAAAAAATAATATATTATATAAATATAAAATCTATTAAATAGATTTAATAATTAATAAATTATTTAAAATAATTGCAATCAGTAATAGTATAATAATATTAATAAGTATATAATATATTATTAATAATTAATAATATAAACTTAATAATTGTTTATAATTATTACTAAATTAATTACTAATATCTTATAATAATTACTATTTTGAATTATAATGTAATAATAATAATTACAGTATAATTATAAGCATTATAATCTCTATATAACAATAATTATTAATTGTATAAATTGATATAACAAACTTGTAATTAATTTAAATTAATTCATTTATTAACTATACAAAAGTATATAATATTATTTATTAAGTTATAATTGTTAATTTACTTATAGTTATATTAAAATATTATATTAATATGAATTAATATTATTATAAATAGTAATTTTGAAAATAATAATTAACTTAATTAAATTAAGTATTAATTGATTTATAATTATTATTAATATATTATAAATAAATAGTTAATATTATATAATTTCATTTATAAAATTATAATTAACATTAATATATCAAATATTATTTAATATTTCAAATCAATTTATTATTATATAATTTTAATATATTAATTATATAAATAATTATATATATTAACATTAATTATAACATTAAAATATTATATTTTAAGAACCCTAAACAAGAAAAGAGTTTTGATTTCTTCCAATCTTCAATTCTGAGTTTATCCTAACTTTAATAAGCTCACAAAAACAATCCAAAACAAATCCAACCATATAGAATTTTCCTAATTTTTCATTTTTTTATTATTAAAAATAAACACCATAAACAGATTGGGGTGTCTATAGCTACCTCTCTTTATGTATTTCCTGTGCAACAGGAATTGTGCAAATACGTAGACACCCCTTACATTCAATAATCATCCCAACAGGTTCATATTTTTTTTTTTTAATCAGACACTCAAACTAGCTAAATGACACAAAACTCCTCTAAGTAGAGGTTTAACAACATTGAAAAAAATAAATAAAAGGCTCATCTAAATAGAGGCTTAATGACTTTGAAAATTAAAAGGCTCATTTAAATAGAGGCACAACAACTTTGACAAATAAAGGCTCATCGACTTTAATTATACTTTAAAAAGGGAATTTAAAAATTGTTATTTAAAAATTATAACAAATCTTTACTATTATGATTATTAATATAGTTATAAATTATAACTTATAATTTAATTTATAAGAATAATTATTATAAATTATAATGATACAATTATTGTTTTATATCTTCATTATAAAGAAAAGGTTAATTAATGTGTTAAATATTATATTAATTTATAATTTGTGATAATAGTCACAAATTAAAATACGATACAAAAAATGATAAAATAATTAGAATAATTATTAATATTAAATTATAAGTTATATAATATTTCTAATTTATTAGAATAACTACAATTTATTATATAATTTATATATTTTATAATTGTCATATAATATATTAATTATGTGATATACAATAATTTATTCATATTAAAACTACAGTATTTTTAACTTAAGATAATATAAAATGAATAAAAAATGATAATCAAAATTTATTAAATATATAATAAAATAATGCAATTATATATATAATTTCAAATAAATATATAATTATTCTATATAATTATAAAATTTATATAGAATAATAAATTTAAAATAAAGAATTAAATTAAAGTACTTATTCATATTCTACATTGTTCTTTGCCCTCAAGTCTATTTATGAATCTAAGCAATTGATGTAATTAACTATCATAACAGGGTTCGTTAAATATAATAAATTAATCTTTAAATAATTAAATTTAAAATCTTGAAAAAACATTTAAATTCATGCAAGCTTATTTAAATAGTTATCATAATGGCACGCTACTATAGTCATTGTTATTTTTAATTGTTTTATGATAAACAAAGGTTTTACTCTTTATCTGAATAACTATCTATTTCAAAACATTATGACATAAAAATAACATATGAGATTCATTATTAAAAATAACAAATTTATTTTTAATTCTCTTAGTTATTAATTTTTAGAATATTATTAGATTAGTATTATTTTATAATTAATTATTATATTTCAATTAACTATATATAATATATATAAATATAATATATAAAATATTAGCTTATTAATTATATTTATATTATTATAAAAATATTAATTGAACTTATTCTATTAATTTATTAATTAAAATAATAATTAAGCTATAATATTATAAATAAATATTATTATTCATTAATTATTTAAGCTATAAGTTAAAGAGTTCATAAATAAATAAATAATTATATTTTAAAATTAATGATAATTATTATATATAATTAAATAATAAATAACTTGATAATAATAATAGAAAAATTAGTATTATTTATAATTATATTATATATTTTAATGAATATATGTTTATTAATTATATTTGATTAATTATGTGATAAATAATATGAATAGACAATTATTAACTATTAAATCTACTTATAATTTAAATAATAGTAATTTGTTTTTAAAACGATTTTATAAAAATAATTAATAATATAAATATATAATATATAGCTATAATAACTTTATATTATAATACAATAAGTATTAGTAATTATAATTACTAATTTTAAAATAGTGATAATATTATATAGTTTATATTTTGTTGCATTCCTTATCACCTTATTATTTAATTTAACTATTTAAAATTTTAATAAATAATTATAAAATAATTTATTTTATTTAACTTATTAAATTTATAATTAATAATAAATTATGATAATTATTATATTATATAATATTGTAAATTATAATATTAATTTATTTATATTATTAAATAATTATTAATATTGTTTATAATAATAAATAATAATTTGTTAATAAAGCAGGAAAAATACTATATATTATATTTTAATAATTATATTATTGATAATAATATTATTATTCATTTTATTGTAAGCTATTATTTATTAACTAAGTCAGTTATGTATGGGGAAGAATTAGCACCCTCACAATGCCCACAAAATTTGTACCAATTAATTATGCATTATTTGTAATTTTGGATAAAAATGGTTTTCTATATGAAATTTAATTATAATTCACTTTCTTTGTAACCCACCAAAACTTAAATTATTTTATTTAATAGATAAAATTAAATTATAATTAAAAATTTAATTTAATTTATTGATAGTTTGTAATTATAATTTATATTATAATTATTAATATAAATTTAAATTATAATATATTAATGATTATTTATTATTAATTAAATTTATAAAAATGATTAATAAATAATAACATAGAGACATAATTGTTATTAACAAAAATACCTATTATAATAATTATAAATTCTTTTATTACATCTTAATCATTTTAAGATTAAATATTAATAAAAATAATTAAAATTATTATAAAAATTAATATAATACTAATTAGATATTTAAAATTTAATGTTTATATTTTATAAATTATATATAATAATATATTTATTATTAAAACCCTAAATTAGTATTAATTTAATAATATAAAAGATTATATCAATTATTTTATTATTAACTTGTATTATAATTTGATTGTAAATTAATAATAACTTATATTAATTATATAAGTTATGTTAACTTAGTTTACTTATTATAATGAATCTTCCAGTAATATATATAATCAAATATATAAAAGTAATGAATCTATTGGATTCATATAGATAATTAAATATATATTATTCCTTTTTAATATCATTTACAATATTTTTAATAAAATGATTTTATTATAATTAAAATAGTTTATTTGTTTTATCATAAAACAATTGTTTTAGTTCATAAAAGCTTATCCAAAATAAAATAATATTGCTTTATAATATTTCAATTATTAATTATTTAAATAAATAATAGTATATATTTTTTTACTAATATATTATATACAATTATTAAATATTAATTATTTTAATATAATAATAATAATTTATTAATTTATTAATTTAAGTTATATTAATAACATTTATATTAATATTATATATTAATAATAATTATAAATAATATTATTATTAAAATGAATTATAATATAATCATAATATTATAATTTGATTATAATTTAATTAATATTAACTAATAATTATTTTATATTCTTATAATTATTAGCAATAATTAATAATTAATAGATTATAATTAATAGTAATAATTATTAACTCAATTATAATATTTAGAACAATATTATTAAAAATTATGGAATATTATTAGTTTACCATATTTTACTTCGAATAAGTTTGTATGAATAGAAACAATTATTTTATGACAAAACAAAGATCATACCAATTTGAAATAGATAACTATTCAAATAGTTATAACTATTTGAACTGGTTTAGGAAACAGATTTAGTTTTTAAATCTCTTATTAATTTTCAAAATATTAATAAAATAATATTATTTTATTCTGAATAATTTTGTATGAATAGAAACAATTGTTTTATGACAAAGCAAAATGTCCTAATGATTTGAAATAGATAATAGTTTAAATGGACATGACTATTTGAACTTGTTTGGTAAACATATTTATTATTTAAATCTCCAACTTATTAATTTTTAGAATATTAATAAATTAGTATTATCTTATTTTGAATAAACTTGTACGAATAGAAACTATTGTTTTATGAAAAATCAAAATATCATAACAATTTGAAATAAAATAATTATTTAAGTAGTCATATCTATTTGAATTCGCTCAATAAACAAATTTATTTTTTAAATTTTAATAAATTAATATTATTTTATTCTGAATAAGCCTTTATGAATAGAAACAATTGGTGTATGACAAAAAAAGGTCATAATGATTTGAAATAGATAATTGTTCAAATAGTCATAACTATTTGAACATGTTTAGAAAATATATTTATTTTTAAAATTTTTACTTATTAATCCTTAGAATATTAGTAAATTTATATTATTTTTATTCGAAATAAGCTTGTATGAACATAAACAATTATTTTACAATTGTTTCTAATCATAGAAGCCTATTCAGTTAAAAATAATACTAATTTAATAATATTTCAAAAATTAATAAGAGATTTAAAAATTAAATATGTTTGCCAAACCGGTTCAAATAATAAAAACAATTAGAATAATTATCTATTTCAAATAGTTCAAGCCTTTTGTTTAGTCATAAAATATTTGTTTCATGCTTATAAGCTTATTAATATAATTATTTTCAATAATTATATATTTATATTTTATGAATCATAAATATAGATATAATAACAATTTATGAAATATTAGATAATATTATTAATATTACTTATAATTAATAGTAATAATTAAGTTAATTATTCATAATACTAATAGTTATTAAAACATTAATAATTATAATGAATATACAACTTATTCATTATTTTATTAATAAGATTAATAATAATCATACAAGCTATAAAAATATTATAATTAAAATTTGAAATTATAACAATTGTAATATCATTAGTTCATACTAGTTTATTAAAGATAAACTATTGGGAGATAAGCCACCTCAACTGACCACTTGGGGCACATGGAGTGTTGAATTGTCACCCTCCGATTGGGTTGTTGATTGCTAGCTCAACTCAAGTAAGCAATGTCAGCCCTGGCCCTGTTACTTATAGCTCAAGCCACCTAGGCCTAATGCCATTATCGCATAGGTATAAGTATCCCCTTTCAAATACTCCTAAATCAACTCCAACTCCATATACCTACTTTCTGATTTCCTCTCCTTCATCTCTCTTATCGAGCATTGACTTAAGCGTCGAAGAACAACATATAAGTATCAAATTATTCATAACTATTTAATTATATATTCAATAGCCATATTAAACAATAAATATTAGTAATTGTTTATATTACTAAATTTATTTTCTATAATTAATATATCATATAATATTAATTAATATTAAAGATATTGACTTAAATAAATTATACTTAAATTATTATAATAATTAATATAATTATTAATTATTTATAAATAGTTATAAATTATTAGTATAATTGTTTAATCAATTATAATATTTATATTAATTATTTTATTAATAATATCAGAATGATTTGAAATAGATAATTATTCTAATAGTTTTAACCATTTTGAACTGATTTGGTAAACAAATTTATTTTTTAAATCTTTTAGTTATTAATTTTTGAAATATTATTAAATTAGTATTATTTTAATCCAAATAAGCTTGTACAAACAAAATAATTGTTTTACGACAAAAGAAAAGGCCATAATGATTTGAAATAGATAATCATTCATATAGTCTTAACTATTTCAAATGGTTCGGCAATTAGATTTATATTTTAATTTTCTTGGTTATTAAGTTTCAAAATATTATTAAATTAGTTTTATTTTATTCCAAATAAAATAGTATAAACATAATCGATTGTTTGATGATAAAATAAAAGGTTATAACGATTCGAAATAGATAATTTTTAAAATAGTTAAAACTATTTGAAATGGTTTTGAACGCAAATTTACTTTTTAAATCTCTTACTGATTAATTTTTAAATATTAATAAATTAGTATTATTAATGATATTAATAATGATTTATTTTAATAATTAATTTTAACCATAATTATTTCAAATCAAATTAACTTATTTAATATTTATATCAATTAATTCAATAAATATATATTTATTAATAATAATAATAAATTAATATAATCATTAATAAATTAAATATTTAATAATTAATAATTTATATATTTAAATTAATTTATATTAGTTAATTAATATAAAATTAAATAATACAGTTAATAAATATGGTTATTTGATATTATTAAAATCAAATAATAAATTTAAATAGATATTATAACTGTATAGATTATACTAAATTATATAATCTATACAATTATTAAATTAATTAAATAATAATTAAATATTTAATTAATTTATAAATAATTATTAAAATTACTAGTTATATTTAATACTATAATATATATTAATTTTAAATATTAAATCTAATTTATTTATATAATTAAATCAAATAGATTAATAAAAGTTAATCTATACAATTAATAACTAGTAAAAATATTGTAACTGAATAATATTAATTTAGTATAATCTATTATGAATTATATTAACTTATTAATTAATCTATATAATTAATAATTAAAAATATTATAATTTATTTAAAATAATTTATTTTAATATTTTAATATGAATCCAGTCATATTAATTATCTTTAATATTAATTTGCAAAATATTAATAATATTTATTTATTTAGGTAAATAAATATTTTTAATTTAATTACTATTTGAATTAAAATATTTAATTATCTATTTTAATTGTAATTATATAACTATATTTTTATTTAATATTATATAAAATATTTAATTTAACAATTAAATTAATTTAATTATTAATATTTATAAATTAATATAATATTTAATTATGAAATAAACTATTATTAATATATAAATAAACTATCATTTTAATATTGATAAATAAATATCGATCAATATTAGACTATTAGAATCAAATAAGTAATATATAATTATTCATAATATAATTGTATTCAAATGTATTATTAAATAATCTTAAAATAATATTTATAGTAATTAAATAAATACTAATATTGATATTTTAATTAATAATTTTATTATGATACTTAATTACTATAATATTTTAACAATTAATAATATAATAATTATTGCTTATTTAATAGAAAAATATTAATCTATTATTAACAATCTTTAATTTTAAGAGTTATATATAATTTAAATTATATACAATAATTATTATTGTATGTTGACTTGTTCTAATATAGAATAATTATTAAAACTTATTATAATAATTTATATTCAAAATAAATATAATAAATTAATATTTATTAGTTATAACTATTATAATAATTGTTTAATACTATATTGAATTAAAATTATATAATTATTAATTATATTAAGACTATAAATATAATATTATATAAAATTAGCTATAACAACAATTAGTATAGAACTTATTATTAAATTTATATACGAATATAAATATTATTATTCATATTAAATTTATTTTTTATATTGAATAACTATAAATATTATAATTTATAAACTTTAATTAATTAATTAAAATATTTATAAATATAATAAAGCATACATATTATTAATAATAAGTTAATCATAATATTATTCAATATTATTTTATTGATATATTAGTGTTTATTAATTATCATAATAATTAAGTATATTATTTTTAATCTATTTTATAATTAAGTTATAATTAATTAAAAATGATTATATTAGAAATATTAATAATAATTAAAATTATTACTATTAGTTTTATTTTGACTATTATTTATTATTATAATTAATATTAATTTAATTAATATAAATATAAGTATTTTTATAATAAAAATATTATAATCATTAATAATTATAATTATTACATAATTTTTAATATTAATTATTAATTATTTAATTATTTAAATTAGTTTATATTATTAAATAGGATAAATATAGTTAATTAGAATTTTATATAAATTATAAATAATTTATTAGATAATAAAAGATAATTATTCAATAATTTAAATTATAATAAATCATTATATAACAATTATAAATTGTCATATTAATTTAATTTAATATAATTATATACTATATAATTAGATTATTAATAAACTTTTGTTATATTATTTATAAACAAAATTAAATGATAATTATTTTATAATAATTATAAATTAATATTTATCAATTAATTTAAATATTTATATTTATATTTAATTATTAAATATAAATTATAAATAAAAGTAATAGTGATAAAATTATATAATACTAATAATACTATTATATAATAGTATTTATTTATATATAATTATAGCCTTATTAATATTGGTTTATTAATAATAAATAAATAATTAGTAAATTGATTCCTTTATTAATAATATTAACAAATCTATTATATTAATATAATATAATAATAATTATATTAACTAATATTACTATAAATGAATAATTTAAATGTTATTAGATTTATAATAATATTTAATATTATTATGTTACTATATCCAAATAATATTTATATAAAATATTATATAATAACTATTAAATTATTATTTATATACTATTTGAATATAAAATATATAAATATTAAATAATATTTGTAAAATAATACTATTATAATACTATACTTATATATATAATAATTATATATATAATAAGCTTGATTTTCTAGATAAGGAACTAATGGCCATCTCAAGTAGAGGAAGATGATAAAGAGATATAGAAGAGTATTTCGATGGGGCCGCTAATAAATTATTTATAATGAGTAATTAATAAAATATATATATTTATATTATTAATCGGTTATAGATTATTAAATCATTATAATTATTATATTATATATTATATTTATTATAATATTAATTATAAAAATTATATTTTATAATCTATTTTTGGATAAATTATATTTCATATAAATATTATTAATTAATAATACTAATATATTATGGTTCAATTATTAATTATTAATACATACATTATTAATAATTTATTAATTATTAAATATTATTAAATTATAAATATAATATTAAATGGATAAACTATAAAAATATTGTTTATCTAAAATATTAATAACCTCTTAAATTATAATATTATTAATATAAATTATTTTAGTTTATGTATTTAAATTATTATAATTTATCAATTTAATATTAAACAATATAATTATAATTTAATAATTTATTATTAAATTAATTAATTGTAAAATTAGTATATTAATTGATTAATTTAATATTAAACCTATTTTGATTATATTATTGATAATACTTTAATCAAAAGTAATAATGTTAATTAGATTAGTAAATTAATATTAAGTTTATAAGTTAATAGTTAATGATAGTCTATACTTATAGTAATCTAAATTTATTAATAAATTTATAATTTATAATAGAATATAAATATAGTATAATTATCTGATTAAATGAGTATAATAACAAAACTTCATTATTATAATAATTACAAATCATTATTTAAATATAATATTATAACTATTTAATAATTAATTATTAAATTAATATAATATTAATTAATACAATTAAATATATTTTGTATATTAATTATATGATAAATTATTAATACATTTATTAATATTATATATAATTAATAATTCATATTAATTTATTATATTTATATTATAATAAATATAATATTAATATAATTATATTAATTATAATTAATTAATAAATTAAGTTAATTAATTTAACATTAATAATTAAGTAATTTAGTTAAATATAATATAATTATATTATTCATTATTATTAAAATTAAATAGTTTAATTAAATTATTGTTAAATTATATTAATATATAATTAATTATAAATAATAGTTAACTTATAATTTCTTATATATATTATAATAAAATACTAATATATATCATTATTATGCAGTTATATAAATATTTATATTATATAAATTATTACATGATAATTATAAATAAGATTTTAAATATTGAATTTATAATAAAATAACTTTGTACAAAAGAATAATATATAATATATATCTTAATAATATATATTATATGAGTTTTATTCATTAATAATTTTAATAATTAATTTAATTGTAAATTTGTTAAATCTTATTATAAGCTTTATAATTTAACATAGTTTATTTAGTAGTAATAGTTATTATTAGTTAAATTATTATATATTAATAATTATGAATAAATTAAATTAATTATTTATAATTAATAAATAAAATTTAATTAATTAATAGTTTTTAAAGTAATATTAATATATTTAGTTATTAATTAAATATTTTATAATATTATTAATTAATATTTTATATTAATCGAACTAGATCAATTCGAATTATTAAATATTATTTATTAATATATACAACTATAATAAGTATATTAATAATTCCAATAAGTTATTTAATAATTTATTACTATATTTAAATTAAATAATATAATATAATTATGAAATTATTAAATCATTCAAATGGTCATATTATACTCATAATATTTAATTATAATTGTATATATTAATAAATAAAATAACTATATAATTTTTATAATAAATTAAATCTCAAAGTGATGCTATATTTTTTAAATATAAATATACTATAGTTATAATAATATATATTGTTAGTACTATTAGAATAATTATTAAACCAAATGACTATAATAATAATTAATATTTGAATAATTATCAAATAACTAAAAATAATTATTAAATTATTAATAATAACAAATAAGTTATAAACAATTGTTACATAATTAAATTATATAATTATTAATATTAGTTAATCAAGTTATATGTTGTAAACTATTATTAATATAATAATTATATTGAAATTATAAATTATTTTATATATGTAAATTCATAATATATAATATAATAGCTTAATTAATTTATATTAATTTATAAATTTGATAACTATTATTTTATAAATGTCTTATTATGTTATTATATAATTTATTAATAATTAATTAATAAATAAAACCATTTTAATAATATAATTATTATAATAAATATAATATAATTAAATGGTTAATATTATTATACCTATAATAATTTAACATAATATGTCCTACCCCTAGTTCATAGGTGGCCACCTTTTAACAATTATATAATGAAGTCATTATGTTATTATATATCTATCTCAATTTATAATTATAATATAGTTACAACTAATTATAATATAATTATTAATAATAACTATAAATTAATTATATTATAATAATTAATAAACTATAAAATAATTTATTATTATATTAAAAATAATCTATTTCAAATCATCGTGGGCTTTTGTTTTGTAACAAATTAATTGCTAGTATTATTAACAAAATAATTTAGAATTAATTAATTCTAAAAATAAATCTATTTTTCAATTAATTAATATTTAATTGTAATTATTGCTAATATTTCAAATTAGCAATAATTAAGTAATATTAATAATATGAATACAATTAAATATATTTAATTAATGCAATCTATTTATTATAATTATAACATAATATAATATATTAATTATTTTATATTATAATATTAACAATTAATTAAAATATATTTATTAATATGAGATTTAAATTAATTAATTGTTTCTTATTATTATTTTATAACTAAGTTAAATAATATAATTATAAGTTAATAATATAATTAACATTTAAATACAATTGCATAGTTTATATTTATATACGTAATAATTTAATTATAATTTCATAAGTTATTATTATTATAATAATTTATAATAAGTATAGCATTAACTTATATATTTAATTAATTAATATTATTTAATATATAAGTTATTAACTAATTTCTATATTATTTTGTATAATTATATATTATAATAATTATTATAAAATAATTATAATTTAATTGATTATATATTAAGAAATATAATATAATAATTATATTAATAATAATTAATTAATTTTGATAATTAATAACTAATTATATTTACTTAATTTAAGTTAATTAATTAATTTATATTATTATAAAGTATAGTAAATATTATAATATTAATTTATAATAATTATAATCTTTAAAAATAATGATAATAATATAATAATAATAATAATAATAATAATAATTTTATCCAATTATTATTAGTTATAACATAATAATTTATATATATGATAGAGAAATTAGTTCAAATAATTATGGTACTAATTATAACTATTATTATAATTAATTTAAAAATAATTATTATAAATATTATAAATATATTTAATATAATTATATTATTAATATTAATAAAAAATTAATGCTAATTTATTATAATTAATTAATTATAATAATTATAAATTAATTTTTATTTAATAATTATATATTAAATATAATATATTTAATTACAATATTATCTAGTTATTAAAAAATTAATAATTATAACTATTTATAATAATAGTTATTATATTCTTATATTAACTTATTTAATATTAATAATTATAATATAATAAATAATTATATTATTTAATTAATTAATTTTATTTTATTAGACATGAAACTAATAGAATATTAAACTAATAATTAATTATAACTATTTTTTATTAATTAACTTAGTATTGAATTATATTAAAATTAATAATTTATTAATTGGAAAAATTAGTTATTTATAATAAATAATCAGTATTCATAAAATATTTGTTAATATAAATTTATATAAATAATTAAAATTTTTAATTATATTAATACTAATAAATAGTATAATTTGAGACAAGCATATGACTACTGGTTTGTTTTAAATAATTATAATAATAAATTTTTTTGAAATATTATATATATTAAATAAATTATTATTAATAATATAATTTAATATATAATTTTATAAATATTTATTATATTTATGATTATCTATTTCAAATCGTTATGAAATTTTTTTTTGTAGTAAAAGAATTGTTTTGTTCATACAAACTTATTCTAATTAAAATAATACATATTTAATAATATTTTAAAAATTAATAAATAAGAGATTTAAAAAATAAATTTGTTTACCGAATTAGTTCAACTAGCTGACTATTAGAATAATTATCTATTTGAAATCGTTTTGACCTTTTATTTAGTCATAAAACAATTGTCTTACTTATTAATTTTTGAAATATTAATAAATTTATTTTATTTTATTTCGAATAAGCTAATATGAATTGAAAATTTTGTTTTATGGTAAAACAAAAAGTCATAAACGTTTTGAAATAGATAATTGTTATTATAGTCTTAAATATTTAAACTGGATTGATAAACAAATTTATTTTTAATTCTTTTAGTTATTAATTTTCAAAATATTATTAGATTAGTATTATTTTATGTCAAATAAGCTTCTATGAATATAAATATGAAATAATTATTAAATAATATAATTATTATTAATTTATAGTATTAAATTACATTATAATTTATTTATTTAGTATAAATATTATTAAATTAATTAAAAATATTATAATATTAGTAATTTATAATTATATTATTGTTATTATTTTATAAATTAATATACCTTATTTATAATTGTTTATTATTTAAATAAATATTATAATCTTATAATATGTAATTGATATATTAATTTTATTATTTTATAATTATAAGTAATAAATTATATAATTTAATTTAATTATTAAAATAATTTATATAATAATTAATTATTCTTAATAACAATATAAATATATAAATACAAATTTATTTATTATAAATAGTAGGATTAGTTTTACAATAAATTAAATAATTATTAATATTATGATTATTAATTTATAGTATTAATTAAAATAATTAATATTGATAGATAAATAAATATAATAATTATTACATATTAAAAAGATTAATATATAATAATTATTTATATTATTAAATAATATAAATTAATTTATTTTTAATATTAAAAATAAAATATTAATAATAATTAAGATTATTATAATATTATAATAAAATAGTTATTTTATTTTGGATAAACTTTATTAATAATTATAATAGAAATTATTAATAAAGTAATTAATATTATAAAAATATTAATTATTTTTAGTTTATTAATTTAAATTTATATTATATTAATTGAATTAAATATTAATAGTAATTATTAATATTTATGATAAATTAAAATTTATAATAAATAATTAATATAAATAAATTAACTATTAGCTTAATAAATTAGAATAATTTTTAAATTAATTATTATTAAAGAATTATTAAAAACTATTTGAATGTTTTATAACTAATATTATTATAATTATTATAATATTTTGATAATTTATTCATACAATTGATAATTATTAAACAACTAATATTTAAATGTTCAATTAGCTTATAATAATTAATATTTAATTAAAATAAAATAAAAGTACTTAATGTATAATTTAATTAATATTAATAATTAATTAATATTATTAACAAAATGATTAATATTATTAGGATAATTATATAATATTATTATATATTAAATATTTATTATAATATAATAAATATTATATAATTTAATTAAACAATTGAATAACAGTTATGTATAATCTATCAAACTAATATTTAGATAATTAATAATATTAGTAAATTAATATTCTATTATATTAAATAATTAATAAGAATTTATTTAATATATTAAATAAATTAAGTATTTATTTAATTAACTATTATAATTAAAATGTTTGGATTAATTTTTATGAACTATTATTTAATTAATAATATACAATTTAACAATAATTTAATTAAACTCCAGCAATTATGTTTTATAATTATCAATTAGTTTCCTCGTACTAATCTGTATATAATAGAATTAATAGATATAATTCAATTAATTATGAATAATAACAATAATACTTATTTAAATACTTATTAATAAGTAATTTAATTATTATATATTAATTAAAATATAACTTAATTGTATTAAATAATCTATTTAATTAATATAATATAATATTATATATAATTTATTATTATAAGTATATATGTTATTTATTAATTTATACTTATAAATTTAATTAATATTTAATTAAATATTAAATAACAATCATTATAACATTAACATTTATTTAACTAATATGTGTATATTAATTAATATATTGTATTAAAATATTACTTTAATATATAAAAATATATTAATATTTTTAATTAATAATACCAACTAGTATATACTATTTTTATAATTTGTATTAATTTTAATACAATATATAATAATATTTATAATGTAATACTTATTATTATTATACATTAATTAACTTAAATTTAAGTTATAATAAATTATTATTATAATTAAAAATAACTTTTATTAGTTATAATGTAATTTTAATAATTATAAAAATTAATCAAAATTATTTTAATAATTATTATAACATGAACAATCATTAATAACATAATATTAATAAAATTATTTATTAATAATTTTATTAAAATTAGTTTAATCTTATAAAATAGAATATAATTTTAAATGTTATATTCTATTATAATAATAAATTGATTATTTATTATTAATTAAATTTATAAAATGATTAATAAATAATAATATAGAGACACAATTGTTATTAATATTAAATAATATAATTATTAACTATTAAAATATTCAAAATAAAATATTAAACATATTTAATTTATTTATTTTAAATAATTAATACATAATCTAAATAGTATATAATTATGTTTTATTATATATATAGTTAAATAATTATTATTATTATCAAATATACAATAAAATATTATAATTAATTATAATTATTGTTGAATAATATCATTAGTTAATTAATTATTAATAATTAATTTGAAATAAATTATATTTAATTATATAATAAAATATAAATTAATAATTTAGTTATTATTATTTTATAAGAAATAATCATAACTATTTGAACTAGTTCAATTAATAAATTTATTTTTTAAATCTCTTATCAATTCTAGAAATATTAATAAATTAATAGATAATAATAATATCTTTATTAATAATAACTATTTCAATTATTTCCAATATGATCATATTGTTAATTATAATTAACAATACTAAATAAAATTAGTATAATTAAAATAATTATGACTAATAATAATTTAATTTTGAAAAAAGCCTTTTTCATTATAAGTAATAAATATATAATAAATTAATTGCATGTTATAATTAATGTATTAATTTTTCATAATACATATTATGTCTAATTTATACATAATATAATTTAAATATATTAAATATGTTATGACTATTAATCATAATTAATATAAATTATTTAAATATATATATCATAATTATAATATAATTATAGTAAAAATTATTTTATAATCATATTACAAGTATTAGTTATATTAATTATAATTATAATTATTAATTTAAAAACTATTAGTTAATATTAATTAAATTATAATCAAATTATAATATTATGGTTATATTAAATTCTTTTTAATAATAATATTATTTATAATTGTTATTAATATAACTTAAATTAATAAATTATTATTATATTAAAATAATTAATATTTAATAATTGTATATAATATATTAGTAAAAAAATTATATCCTATTATTTATTTAAATAATTAATAATTGAAATTTTAATAAAGTAATATTATTTTATTTTGGATAAGTTTTTATGAACCAAAACAATTGTTTTATGATAAACAAATAAACTATTTTAATTAGAATAAAATAATTTTATTAAAAATATTGTAAATGATATTAAAAAGTAATAGTGATATAATTATATAATACTAATAATACTATTATATAATAGTATTTATTTATATATAATTATAGCCTTATTAATATTGGTTTATTAATAATAAATAAATAATTAGTAAATTGATTCCTTTATTAATAATTTTGACAAATCTATTATATTAATATAATATAATAATAATTATATTAACTAATATTACTGTAAATGAATAATTTAATAATGAATAATCATAAACCTTATTCTTTATATAAACAATAGGTTTAATATTTTATTAATATTAAAATTGATGATATAGTTATTAATATTAATAAATTATTAATTAATATTTTAATTAATTAGAATTAAATATAGATATAATAAATAAAGCTATTATATTGATTATTAATTATTAATTTATTTAATATATTGTTAAAGATTAAATATATTGTTTTAATAAAGGTTATAACGATTTAAAATAGACAATTGTTCAAATAGTAATAACTATTTGTACTTGTTCGGTAAATAAATTTATTTTTTTAAATCTCATTTTTATTAATTTTTTGAATGTTACTAAATTAGCATTAATTTATTCTAAATAGCCTTTTATGAACTAAAACAAATGTTTTATAACCAAATAAAATATTAGAACGATTTGAAATAGATAATTATTCTAATAGTCTTAACCATTTGAACTGATTTGGTAAATAAATTTATTTTTTAAATCTCTTAGTTATTAATTTTTGAAATATTATTAAATTAGTATTATTTTAATCCAAATAAGCTTGTATGAACAAAACAATTGTTTTACAACAAAAGAAAAGGTCATAACGATTTGAAATAGATAATCATTCATCTAGTCTTAACTATTTCAACTAGTTCGACAATTAGATTTATTTTTTAATTTTCTTGGTTAAAAAGTTTTAGAATATTATTAAATTAGTTTTATTTTATTTCAAATAAAATAGTATAAACAGAACCAATTGTTTGATGATAAAATAAAAGGTTATAACAATTCAAAATAAATAATTTTTGAAATAGTCAAAACTATTTGAAATGGTTTGGTAAGCAGATTTACTTTTTAAATCTCTTACTGATTAATTTTTTAAATACTAATAAATTAGTGTGATTAACGATATTAATAACGATTTTATTTTAATAATTAATTTTAACCATAATTATTTCAAATCAAATTAACTTATTTAATATTATATAAATTAATTCAATAAATATAAATTTATAATATTAATAAATTAATATATCATTAATAAATTAAATATTTAATAATTAATAATTATATATTAAATTAATTTATATTAGTTAAATTAATATAAAATTAAATAATACAATTAATAATATGGTTATTTGATATTATTAAAATCAATAATAAATTTAAATAGATATCATAACTGTATAGATTATACTAAATTATATAATCTATACAATTATTAAATTATTAAATAATAATTAAATATTTAATTAATTTATAAATAATTATTAAAATTACTAGTTATATTTAATACTATAATATATATAATTTTAAATATTAAATCTAATTTATTTATATAATTAAATCAAATAGATTAATAAAAGTTAATCTATACAGTTAATAACTAGTAAAAATATTATAACTGAATAATATTAATTTAGTATAATCTATTATGAATTATATTAACTTATTAATTAATCTATATAATTAATAATTAACAATATTATAATTTATTTAAAACAATTTATTTTAATATTTTAATAATATTTTAATATGAAACCAGTCATATTAATTATCCTTACTATTAATATGCAAAATATTAATAATATTTATTTATTCAAATAAATAAATATTTTTAATTTAATTACTATTTGAATTAAAATATTTAATTATCTATTTTAATTGTAATTATATAACTATATTTTTATTTAATATTATATAAAATATTTAATTTAACAATTAAATTAATTTAATTTAATATTTATAATTAATATATATTTAATTATGAAATAACTATTATTAATATAAATTTAATAATAGTTTATTTAATTATATATAATTAAATAATTATTACTTAGTCATAAGTAAAAATGTAAGTGATTTAATAAATGACCTTTTGTTTTGTCATAAAGCAATTTTTTATATAAATAATATTAAAATTAATAATAAATTATTATTATTATATAAATTAGTATTATTTATATTAGTATAAATATATTTATATTAAATAGTAATTTAATATAAATTAAGTTATAATAAAAATTAAAACAAATATATTATAATAATTTTGATTAATTTATGAATAATTTTGCTAATTATTATCTATTTCAAATTGTTCTTACCTTTTGTTTGGTCATATGACAATTGTTTTTAATCATACAAACTTATTTGAAATAAAATAATACTAATTTATTAATCTTTCAAAAATTAATAAGAGATTTAAAAAATAAATCTGTTTACAAAACCAATTGAAATAGTTTTGACTATTAGAGCAATTGTATACTTCAAATTGTTATTCGAAGTAACAATTTATCAAATTTATCTTGATTTTATTTTTTATTATTTTTAAAACTATTTAATTATAACTAAATAATTAAATTTATTATTTGTAGTAAATAATTTTTGAAAATATATTATCTATATTATAATAAAATAATATTATAACTAATTAATATACAGATTACAAATAATAATATCAATATTAGGTATAATTATTCAAATAAATAATTGTCTATTATCTATTTCAAATAATTTAAATAATAGCTTATTATTATATCTATTATTATAACATTATTTATTACATTCTTAATTAAATAATAAAAAATTTAAATAGTGATAATTGTTGCAATTATGAAATAATTTATTATTAATAATAATACTAATTTATTACCTTTTGTTTAAATATTCTTAGTTATAATCTATATAGTTAATATAGATTATTAACTAAAATTATATATTATATAAGCTATTAATTGTTATTTGTTCATTGATATAATATTATGTTATAACAAATAAATAATTGTACAATTGTCACTTAGATGTGCTAATTTATTTAAATTATTTTAAATTATTATATTTATTTAAACTATTCAAATAATAGTACTAATCAATAGTATATATTCATAAGTATAAATATTTATAAGTACATTATAATAAATATATTATAATATTATAATAAAATAGTTATTTTATTTGATCCATAATAATTAAATAACTAATATTTAAATGGTTTAACTAATTAAATTATAATTAATACAATAGATAATATAAGTTAATTTATTATTTAATTTATATTAAATATAAATATTGATTATTTATAAATATTTCAAGTTTATAGTATCAAATTAAATTAATATAAATAATAATATAATATATATTATATTATCAATATATTTATACATAATTATATGTTATTTTTTAAATCTCTTAGTTATTAATTTTTAGAATATTATTATATTAGTATTATTTTATTTCGAATAAACTTGTGTGAATAGAAATAATTGTTTTATGAGACAACAAAAGGTTATAACAATTTGAAATATATAATTGTTCAAATAGTCATAACTATTTGAAGTGGTTCAGTAAATAGATTAACTTTTTAAATCTTTTATTAATTTTTGAAATATTAGTAAATTAGTATTATTTTATTCCAAATAGGCTTGTTTGATGAAAAACAATTGTTTTATGACAGAACAAAAGTTCATAACAATTTGAAATAGATAATTATTCAAATGGCCATAATTATTTGAATAATTTGATAAACTTATTTTTTTTTAAAACTCCAACTTCTTAATTTTTGAAATATTAATAAAGCAATATTATTTTATTTTGGAAAACCTTTTATTTACTGAAACAATTAGTTTATGATAAAATAAAAGGTCGTAACAATTTTAAATAGATAATTATTCAAATAGTCATAACTATTTGAACTTATTCGGTAAATAAATTTTTTTTAATTTCTTATTAATTTTCTAAATTTTAATAAATTAGTATTACTATATTTTGAATAAGCACATATGAATTGAAACAATTATTTTTTGACTAAACAAAAGATCAGAATAATTTGGAATAGATAGTTGTTCTAATAGTCTTAACTATTTGAACTGTTTCGGAAAACACATTTTTTTTAAATCCTTATTAATTTTTGAAATAGTAATAAATTGGTATTATTTTATTCTAAATAATTTTGTATGAATAGAAACAATTATTTTATAATAAAACAAAATTTCATAATGATTTGAAATAAATAACAGTTCAAATGGACATGACTATTTAAACTTATTCGGTAAACAAATTTATTTTTTAAATCTCTAACTTATTAATTTTTAGAATAATAATAAATTAGTATTATTTTATTCCAAATAAACTTGTGTGAATAGAAACAATTGTTTTATGACAAAACAAAAGATCACAAAGATTTGAAATATATAATTGTTCAAATAGTAATAACTATTTGAACTTGCTCGGTTAACAAATTTATTATTTAAATCTTTTATTTATTAATTTTAGAAATATTAATGAATTAATATTATTTTATTTCGAATAAGCTTGTATGAATAGAAATAATTGGTTTATGACAAAACAAATTGTCATAATGATTTGAAATAGATAATTGTTCAAATAGTCATAACTATTGAATGTGTTCAAAAAACATATTTATTTTTTAAATTTTTTATTTATTAATTTTTGGAGTTTTAATAAATTTATCTTATTTAATGAATAATATTCATACAAGCTTAATAAAACAATTTAATAATCATTTTATATATTAGTTAATATTTATAATAACTATTATAATTATAATTAATTATAATTTTTTAATATTAAAATTATAGTATTTTGAATTAACTATTCAATTTAATATAGCAAAATTATATAATTACTTAATAATAATTAATAATCAAATATTATAAATTATTAATTTATTATATTAATCAATTAATTAATATAACAATAAAATAATATTAATATTAAATATTATAATAGTATTAATTTATTATTTAAATAACAATAAATAATTATATTTATTATATTAGTTTAATTAATCAAATAGTAAAATAATATTATTATCCAAATCATGTAAAAATAAATAATTAGAATGTTATAGTTTTAATAATTTATAATTATTAGTTATTTTAAAAATGATTAATAAAATTGGTATTCTATTATTTTAATTACAATTATATATACCTGGTAAGTTTATAATAAGTTCAATTCATGCAAGTTTATTAATTTAATTAATTAATATTATTTCAAAAAATTAAATTGAAATAAATAATATTAATTATTAATATATAGTTTATATTATTTAATAAAATTATATTTTTAATTATAAAATATAAATTTATATTTGACAATTAATAAGTAATATTAATTTAATAATATAATATTTAATTATATAGTGTAAATTAAAATTATTTATAATAAAATATAAATATATAATATTGATTATATAAACAATTTTATTATTTATTTCTTAATATTAATACTGTAATTAATAATAGATTTTAATATTTTAAAATAAATCAATATTATTAAACCAATTGTTAATTTATAAATTATTAAAATAATTATAACTAATAATAATTAAATATATTGATTGAATTTACTATTTATATATAGATTATAATTATACCTTAACATTAAAAGGTTAATATTTATGAATAATTATATACCTTAATATTAAAATAAATAAAAATTTTATTTATATATATTAATTATATACTAAATATAACTAATACTAAATATAAAATTAAATAAATTATTAGTTTATAATAAAATAATATTATAATTTAATATTATTTTAAAATTAGTATTATTTTAAATTATACAATTAAAATAGTTATTTAATTATTTTATTATATAATAAATTTATTTGTATTATAAATAATTAGTTTATCTTAGTATAACAATAATGAATGTTATTTATATTAACTAATATTAAAATATAATCATATTTCAACATATTTATAATTAATTATAATATTATTTAATTATATATTATAAATATATAAATTAAATCAAAATAATAATTATTCTAAATATTAAATTATAATTATTTATTATTATAATTAATAAATTAAATTATTTATAATAATAATATATTAATAAATAAATAATAAATTTATAATAAAGATATATATTAAATTATTATAATTATCTTAATTATAATAATATTAATTAAATAAATTAATACTATATTAATTAATATTATAAATTATTAATTAATAACTAATATAATTGTTTTTTCAATATAAATAAATATAATTATAATAGTAATTATAGTAATATTTAATATTATTAATTAAATTTAATATTATAATTTAATAAATTATTAAATATACTTCATATATAATTATTAATAACCTTAATAAACTTAATAATTTATTATAACTTATACTATTAGATAATAATATAATTTTATAATTTATTTAATAAAGCACTAAAATATTAATAATATGAATTCATTTTATTTTAATATAAATACTATTATAATTATTATATATTAATTAATTATATCTATAATTATAATTATGATTATTTATAATTAGTAATATTATTATAAAATTAATTAGGGATTAATAAACTAATAAATAATTATTATTATTATAAAAATAATTAATAAGTAAGAAATTTAAAAAATAAATCTTTATTTTAATATAATTTAAAATATAACTATATTATTAGATAATAACTAATATATATTGTTATATTATAATTATTTTATAAATAATATATATAATATACATAATATATATATATATATAGATGTATTTGAATTTAGTGATTTAGATAATGAGCATGTAAAATCCCTGTATGCAAGAATTATATTTCAGCTACTCATTCAATCAGAACATCTAAATGCCAAAGAACATGAGGCTTGAATAAAAGCTTTCCATATATACAAAGGTCATTTTATACAATTCTCAAGGATTTAACTAACAATGGCATTGCTCAAATCAAATGGTTAGGTGTTCTACACCCCCCCTTCACAAAAAATAGCAAGGTTAACATAAATCTCATATTAATTTTTAATAATAATTTATTTAATTCTTGAACATATGAGATAAAAATAGATAACTATATTATTTTTAAATATAATAATATATTATACAATAATTATTAATATTATATATAATATAATTTAATATTTATATTTATTTTTTAAATAGTAAGAATATTAAATCATCCAAAATAAATTAATAATCGAATAAGGTTATAATTATATTAAAATATAATTTAATATTAATGGTTATCTGTTTTAAATAGTAATATTTGGATATTGTAATCGATAATTAAACAAATTGTATATTTAAGTATTACTTATTATCTCTTATTAAACTATTAAGAATTTTTATTTATTAGTTATATAACAAATAAAATTATACTGAACTATAATTAGGATAATTATAAAACATAATTGCTTAAATAAATAACAATCAATATTGAAATAAATTAATAAGTAAGAGATATTAATTTTTATATCTTAACTAAATAGTAAAGTTTAATAAGTAATTTATTAAACATTTATTAACTAATATTAATTAATAACAATTAATTATAATAACAATATGTAATAAACTAAGTTAATAATATAAATTAAATAATATCTATATGTTATATTATTTATAACAATTGTTTTTGAATTGTATACTATTGATTTTTTTATTACTAATTAATAATAATTAATTATTTTAATTATTTTATTAATTTAAACTATTTTATTATTATTTTTATTAATAAGTTAACTTTAAATATTATAATATTATTGAATTTAAAGTATAATCTTATATATTATTAAGATTATTTAATAATTAAATATCATTTATAATTTAATTAATAATAATATTATTAATAAAGTAGTATTATTTTATTTTATTAATTAATTTTAATTGTTAAAAAATTATAATATTTGGATTATTATGATTATAATTAATATATTTTAAAATATTAATCAATATTATATTATTCAATTTTAATATAATAATTAATATTATTATTAATTAGTAGTTTAATAATAATATAATAATGCCATTTAATTATTTAAATGATAAATAATTTAAATTATAAGTTTTATATTAATAAAATTATAATTATAATATTTATAAACTAATTTATCTTTAATATATGTATTAATATAAAAATTTAATGTTATAATAGCTTGTATTAATATTTATTAATATTTAAACTAATTTATTTAATATATAATTAAAATATTATTAATTATTTAAATATTTTAATAATAAATAATATTATAATATTATAATTATAATATATATAAATTGAATAATAGTATTAGAATACAAATATAATACTAATAATCATTATTAAAATCTTAATAATTTATAGTATTGTAGTCAAATATAATATTTTAGTATAATAAATATGTTTTAATAATTATATTAATACAAGTTATAACTATTTGAACAATTATCTATCACAAATCATAATGATCTTTATTTTGTCATACAACAATTGTTTCCTTTCATACAAGCTTATTCAAATTAAAATGATCCTAATTTAATAATATTTCAAAAATTAATAAGAGATTTAAAAAATAAATATGTTAGCCGAACTAGTTCAAATAGTTAAGACTATCAAAATAATTATCTATTTTAAATCATTCTATCCTTTTGTTTGGTCATAAAATAATTATTTCAGTTCATACAAGCTTATTTGGAATAAAATAATACTAATTTATTAACATTTGAAAAATTAAAGCAAGAGATTTAAAAAAAATAAATCTGTTTACTGAACAATTTCAAATGACATGACTATTTAAACAATTATCTGTTTAAAATTATTTTGACATTTTGTTTTGCCATAAAATAATTATTTCAGTTAATAAAAACTTATCTGAAATAAAATAA
Organism: Durio zibethinus; assembly: GCF_002303985.1. The sequence goes on along the minus strand of NW_019168393.1, from coordinate 75,712 downwards.
TACTACTTTATTAATATTTCAAAAATTATTAAGCAAGAGATTTAAAAACTAAAGCTATTTTTCAAAGTAGTTCTAATAGTTATGACTATTTGAACAAATATTAATCTCAAATCGTTATGATCTTTGTTTTGTCATAAAACAATTGTTTTTTTATCATATAAGCTTATTTAGATAAAAATAATGCTAATTTAATAATATTTTAAAAATTAATAAGTAAGAGATTTAAAAAAAAATGTGTTTGCCAATCAGTTCAAATAGTTAAGATTATTAGAATAATTATCTATTTCAAATCATTTTGACCTTTTGTTTAATCATACAATAATTGTTTCAGTTCATACAAGCTTATTCGAAAGAAAATAATACTAATTTATTAACTTTTGAAAGATTAATAAGCAAGATATTTGAAAAACTAAATTTGTTTACTGAACAAGTTCAAATAGTTATGACTATTTGAACAATTATCTATTTAAAATCATTGTGCATTTTTGTTTTGTCATAAAACAATTGTTTTAGTCCACAAAAGTTTATCCAAAATAAAATAATACTACTTTTCTTAATATTTTGAAAATTAAGAGATTTAAAAAATAAATCAGTTTACTGACTTAGTTTATTTTTTAGTAATCTATTATGTATAAATTATTATTATATATAATAATTAATAAATTGATATGAAGTATAGAATTATATATTTATACTATATATAAATCTCTTATATTATATTTAGTTATAACTAATTATTAAAATATTCTATTTGATATAATCTATACAGTTAATCTATTTAAATTAACTATTTGAACTAGTTAGTAAATAGTACAAACCTTACAGTTAAAGTATATTTAATTTTATTATATATAATTCTTTAAAGTATTAATTTAATTCTTTAAATTATTTAAAAATAATTAAAATTATTTATAATAAAATTAATTAAAATTAACTAAATTTAATTAATTTTTGGATAATTATTTAATATTATATATAAATACTATTAAACTTTTTATTAATTTTAATAATCAATTTATTTAATTGTTATGATTAAAAGATTTAATCTAATCCTTTGTTAAATTAAATTAGAACCTCTTTTATATTTAAAATTATAAATATACACGCATTCTTTATTAATAGTATTTATATTATTAAATACCTATTATTTAAACAAATCTAACATTAATAAAAATGTTATTAATAAACATTTAATTATTAATAATTAATAATATAAATAGTTTTGTTAGAAATTAAGTATAATTAAATGTAATATTTAATTACTAATTTAATTATAAATTAATAATTATTATAGTTTTATAATTATTTGAATTATCATACAAATTAACAAATATTAAAAAATAAATATTTTTATCAATCAAGTTTAAATAATTATGATTATTTGAACATTTAAATATTAGTTATTTAAATGTATAAATTATTATTTAATAAAGATTAAAATATTAATTATAATTATTAAATAAATTATAATAGATTAAAATTAGTATTATGATAATAATTAAAATTATCCTAATAATATTATTATATAATTACTATATAATAAATTTAAATAATTACAATTAAATACTAATTAATACTTTATTAATAATTAAGATAATAATATATTTATAATAATATAATTATTTAGCTTTATGTTTAATTAATTAATGATTATCTATTTACTTAATTATTTATTTTTAATTTAAATAATTGGAATAGTTTTGACTTACTTAAATCATCCAAAATAAATTAATAGAAATAGCTTGTATTATATTTAATTATTTATTAATATATTTTAGATTGATTATTACAATTAAATAAAATAATATTTAAAATAAATAATTTATTAATCATGAATTATTATTAAATAATTATTATTATCTTATATTACATAATATTAATAATTCGAATAACTATTTGAACTTGTTTGGTATATAGATTATATATTAATTAATAATTAATAATAATTATATAATTATTTTGTAAAAACAATTAATTATATTATTATAGATTAAATAATTAATCTTTTGTAATACTTATATATTAATATATTAATTTTAAATTGATAATATTTATCAATTTTATTTTAATAATAATTAATTGAATTATATTTATATAATTAATATAATTTGTAATTATTTATTTTAATTTAGTTTGTATATATAAATTTATTTAAAGATTAAATTTTAAAAAAATACAACTATTTGCCAAAGAAATTCAAATAGTTATTACTATTTTAACAATTGTCTTTTTAAAATCTTTATAACCTTTTGATTTATCATAAAACAATTGTTTCAATTAACACAAGCTTAGACGAAAAAAATAATTCTAAATATTAATATTACCTATATTAATAAGTAAGAAATTTTAAAAATAAATTTGTTTACTAAATCATTAAAATAATTTGTAATAATTATTATTATTCATAATAATAATAAAATAATACTGTATCCAGTTACAAAATGTGAAGAGTTTATTATGATATTAATATAAAATAATTTCAATATTTTCCAATGTTAACTATTAATAATTATTATTAATTTTTATATTATTATTACAAATATTTTTGTTATTAATAAATTACTAATAAATTAATATTTATACTATAATATCTATATAATAATTTTAATATTATTATATTTAATTAATCAACTATATAAGTAAAGACTTATTATTAATTTATAGTTGGTTTATTTTATGTTCTTTACAATATCATTTATAAATAATAAATTGTTATTTAAAATTATAATGATAAGTTTAATGATATGAGGATAAGAATGGATATGTTTTAAATTTTTATTAGACACAAAAATGGAGGCAGATAATAATGTACCCACCTCATATCCATACTCATACCCTAGGTATATATTTATATATATATTTAGTGTATAGATTTTTTATTAAATAATATAAATTATTATTTTAAATTAATTAAAATTAATATATTGTTATTGAAATATATATATTTATAAAAAATTATCTAACTATACAAGATAAAAATAAATTTTATTTATTATTTCTTTTAAATTTTATGGGTATGAAAATTACTCAAATCGATTAAATACCTACAAAGATAAGATAAATTTAAAATATCCTTTTGGTATAGGTACAAGGATGGATATAATATAAAAATATGAAAATGATAATGAAAACAATTAAAATAACTTGGCTTATAAATTACAATATTATTTTTAATCTTTATTTAGTAATTATATAGTATAATTATCAATTTGGCTATTATAATTTAATATATTAATATACTTTCAATTTTAAACTAATAGTCATATATTAGTTAATATTTATAATATTATTACTATTTATTATAATAATTAATTTATATAGTATCATGTAATAATTTAATAAATTATTATAATTAAATATTATTAATAATATTTTATGAATCATATTAATTATTATAATATGTAATTATAATTGTATATTATATATTATCTATTATATAATAATTATTTATTATATAATTTAATTGGACATATATATTGATAATTAAATAACATAACGATAATTGTTTGACAATAATAGTTAATAAAATATTAATAATAACTATTAACTATTAATATTATAATTAATTATAAGTTATAATTAAAATTATTTGATATAATTATATTTAAATTTAAATTTAATTATTAATAGTAATTAAGTTATTTTATTATAAGTTATAATAATAATTTAATATTATTTTAATTATAAAATTATGAATTTATTCATATTTCATAATTGAATTATTTATTATAATTCAATGCAATATATAAAATTATTCATAATAAATATATTGTGTCTATTATATTATGATATTAAATTACTAAATAATAATTAAATATATAATTTATTAATATATTTATAATAATAATTAATTATTATTATTAATTAATAATTTAATTACTTATTATGATAAAATGTTATAATATCGTTAATATATAATGGTAATTGTTAAATTTGTTAACAAATATTTATTATACAATAAATCATTTTAAATATTATCTAATATTTGTTAATAAATTATTTTCTTGAGCAAACAATAGGTATTTAAAACAATAATTGACTTTTAGGTATTTGTTAATTATTAATTTATAGTATAAATTACAAATAGTAATTAATTTAAACAATTGTTTAAATTATTTGAAATTATATAGTCATAACTATTTGATCTAGTTTGCTAAACATATTTATTTTTTTAATTTTTTACTTATTAATTGTCGAAATATTAATAAATTAGTATTATTTTAATCTGAATAAGCTTGTATGAATAGAAACTATTGTTTATAATAGAGCAAAAAGTAATAATGATTTGAAATAAATAATTGCTCAAATGGTCATAACTATTTGAATTGGTTTAATAAAAAGATTTATCTTTTAAATCTCTTATTAATTTTTGAAATATTAATAGATTAGTATTATTTTATTCTAAACAAACTTATATGAACTAAAACATTTGTTTTATGATAAAATAAAAGGTCATAATGATTTGAAATAGATAATTGTTAGAACTGATATGAATATAAACAATTTATAATTTATAATATTTAATTTTAAAAATAATTAATATTATTAAATAGTTATATAGTATTTAATACTATAATATATATTAATTTTAAATATTAAATCTAATTTATTTATATAATTAAATCAAATAGTAATTTCAAAAGTTTTAATAATTTAATTACATATAATTTAAATGTTAATAAAAAATTATAATTAAATAGTTTAATATTAATGGTTATCTATTTTTAAGACATTAATATATTATTAATATTTACTATCATTTAATTATTAGTTATTTAAATGTATAAGATTTGGATAATATTATTATAAATATTAATATAATAAATTAATAATAAATTTATTATATTTTTATTAATTATTTATTTAATAAGCAAGGATTTATATCCTTAAATCTTATATAAGCTTATCATATTAATAATAAATATTAATATGAATAATTGTTAATAATTGTCCAATCTGTAATTGTTAAAATTAAAATATTTAAAATATTAATATCATAAAAATTAATCAAAGATAAAATAAATATTTTAAAATCTCTTTCATATTAATTTTTTAAATGTTAATAAATTAGTATTAATTTATTCTGAATAATCTTGTATAAACTGAAACAATTGTTTTATGACTAAACAAAATATCAAAATGATATAAAATAGATAATTATTCTAATAATTTTAACCATTTGAATTGATTCAGTAAATAAATTTATTTTTTAAATCTCTTTTTAATTTTCAAAATATTATTAAATTAGTATTATTTTAATCCAAATAAGCTTGTATAAACAAAACAATTATTTTACGTTAAAAGAAAAGGTCATGATGATTTGAAATATATAATCATTCATAGAGTCTTAACTATTTGAACTGGTTCGACAATTAGATTTATTTTTTAATTTTCTTGGTTACTAAGTTTTGAAATATTATTAAATTAGTATTATTTTATTCTAAATAAAATAATATGAACAGAACCAATTGTTTGGTGATAAAATAAAAGGTTATAATGATTTGAAATAAATAATTATTGACATAGTCAAAACTATTTGAAATGGTTTGGTAAGCAGATTTTCTTTTTAAATCTCTTGCAGACTTATTTTCTAAATATTAATAAAATAATATTATTTTATTTCAAACAAACTTATATTAACAAAAACAATTGTTTTATGACAAAACAAATCTTTAAATATTTTTACTTTAAAATAGATTTGAAATTAAATATTTAATTTTTAAATTAAACAAATTTAAACTTAAATTAGAATAATATTCAAATAGTTATGAATATTTGAATTATAAGATTTCAAATATAAAAAATTAATAACTAAGAGATTTAAAAGGTAATATTTTTCTAATTATTTAGCTAGTGTTTTATGACAACTCAATTAAAAAACTTTTAATAAGTTTAAATTACAAAAGGTACAATTCAAATTTATTAACAAATTATTAATTTAGTATTATTTGAAATAAATAAATGTTCAAATTGTTATAACTAGTTGAACTAGTATGGTAAATAGATTTATTTATTAAATTTCTTATTAATTTTTAAAATATTAACAAATTAATATTATTTTATTTCGATCAAACTTATATGAACAAAAACATTTGTTTTATGACAAAACAAAAAGGTCATAACGATTTGAAATAGATAATTATTCATATAGCCTTAACTATTTGAATTGGTTCAGTAAACAAATTTATTTTTTAAATCTATTAGTTATTAAATTTCATAATATTACTAGATTAATATTATTTTATTTTGAATAAGCTTGTATGAAGATAAATAATTGTTTTATGACAAAATAAAAAGTTATAACGATTGGAAATATATAATTGTTCAAATAGTCATAACTATTTGAACTGATTCGATAAACAGATTTATTTTTTAAATCTCCTACTTATTAATTTTTTAAATATTAATAAATTAGTATTATTTTATTCTGAATAGGCTTGTATGATGAAAAATAATTGTTTTATGACGAAACAAAAGTTCATAATGATTTGAAATAGATAATTGTTTAAATGGCCATAATTATTTGAATTGATTCGATAAACTAATTTATGTTTTAAATCTCTAACTTATCAATTTTTATAATATTAATAAAGTAATATTATTTTATTTTAGATAAGCTTTTATGAACTGAAACAATTGTTTTATGATAAAATATAAGGTCATAACGATTTTAAATAGATAATTGTTCAAATAGTAAAAAATATTTGAACTTGTTCGGTAAATTGATTTTTTTTCTAATTTCTTAGTTAATAATTTTTTGAATGTTAATAAATTAGTATTATTTTATTTCGAATAAGCATTTATGAGTTGAAGCAATTATTTTATGACTAAACAAAAGGTCAGAATGATTATTGATAATCAATAATTAAACAAATTGTATATTTAAGTTATTTTAAATATACAATATATTAATTAATGTACTAATTTTATTATTAATTAATTTTTTTAGTTAAATAATAGTATATTTACTTTAATGTAAATCTTAATATTTAATATATTATAATCTAAGCAACAATTAATTAATTATATTTTAAACTATATAGTTAATTAAAATATAATTAAAATATAATTAATCTAAGCAATTGATGCATTTAATATTAGATTAAAATATTAAAATATTTTTTAATAATATTTTAAATCGGTTATAAATACATATTATTCTATCAAATAATTAATATTATTTAAATTATTTAAATTTAATTATTAATCTAGTTACATAATTCTAATTAGATTTATTACTTAAATTATTTAAATAAATAATAAAAAAATTTAAATTAGTTTAATATCCTGTTGTATTAGTATCAATTATAATATAACTATTATCTATCTTAATTTATTTAAAAATATATAATTATATTTAAATAATAGTTATGACTATTTGAACAATATTAAGTTATGAGAACATTAATATTTTTTATTGTATTATCTAATAATTTAATTAGATAATATATAAAAATTATATTTATATTTAATATTTTAGTTTCAATTATCTAAACTTATATTAATTGAATAAAAAATTATTTTAATATTTAAAATATTAAATATGTTATTAATATTATATTAAATTTCAATATATTTATTATTAAAATAATAATATCCTTACTTATAATTGATAACAAAAGTATTGATATTGATTATTAATAAAATGATTCTAGATTGAAAAATATTAGTAACTAATTGTCATAACGTATATTATAAGCTTGTATGATTAGAAACAATTTTTTTATGACAAAACAAAAATCATAGCAATTTGAGATTGATATTTGTTCAAATGGTCTTAACTATTTGAATCATTATTAATTATTAATTAATTAAATTAATAATAAAATTGTTAATTAAAATAGCTAATTTATAATAAATCAAATTTTCTATGACTACTATTGCTTATTTAAACAAATTTTATATACAAAATATAAAATTATATAACAAATTTGAATATTAATTATAATTAGCTATTTTATTATATAATTTATATTATTAATTCCAAGTAAGTTTATTTAAACTTTAAATTATTTTTTATAGTTGCAAAAATATTATTTTTAATAACTTATTTGTTATTAATTTAAATTTGTTTACAAAATCAGTTCAAATAGTTATGACTATCTGAACAATTATTATCTCAAATCGTTATGATCTTCGTTTTGTTATAAAACAATTGTTTCTATTCATACAAGCTTATTCGGTATAAAATATTGCTAAACTAATAATATTTTAAAAATTAATAAGAGATTTAAAAAATCAATGTGTTTACTGAACAAATTCAAATGGTTAAAACTATTAGATTTATTATATAAGTAATGACACCTTAGTTCAAAGGGAATAATTATCAAAGGGAAATAATGTTCATATGAGAACATTTTTTGTAGTCAATTTATTATATATATTTAATAACAATTATCATAGTTTTATAGGATGATTTTTTTTAATCATAAAATAATATGAACATTATTTATTGGCCATAATTATTAACAATATGACAATTAATAATTATTTAATAATTGAATATTTTATGTAACTTAGAAAATCTATTATTAATATTATTTGGATATTATTTGTTATTGATATAATAATATATTAAATTATATTATTACCATGGATACTAATTAAGTAAATTATGATAATAATTTGAAATAAATAAAGATTAATTAAATATTTTTTATTTAAAATATGCTAATTTAATTAAAGATACAAAAATTAATATCTCTTACTTATTAATTTATTTGAATAATTAGATATTTGCCTTGTCTTAAATATCAGATTTCTGAAGAATTATCTATTTTAATTATCGATAATTTATCATAAAAGATCAAATATACATTTTAAAATATTTATGATTATTTTTAATAATTATTTAACGAAATTCATAAATTATATTATTATTTCGTAGCTTATTTATTAATAAATATTGATAATTAAATAATAAAAATTAAATATTTTAATTAAAATATTTTTAATTTTTAATTATTAAAATTCAAAAAATTAATAAGCAAAAAGGTATGAAAAAATAAATCTATTTACTGATCAAGATCAAATAGTTATGACTATTTGAATTGTTCATTTAAAATCATTATGACCTTTTGTTTTGACAAAAAACAATTGTTTCAGTTCATAAAAACTTATCCAAAATAAAATAATACTAATTTATTAATATTTCAAAAACTAATAAGCAAAACTTTAAAAAAATTAATTTATTTACTAAATAAATTTAAATAGCTACAACTATTTGAACAATTGTCTATTTAAAATCATTATGACCTTTTGTTTTGTCATAAAACAATTGTTTTAGTTCATACAAGGTTACTCAAAATAAAATAAAACTAATTTATTAATATTCCAAAAATTAATAACTAAGTGATTTAAAAAGTTAATTTGTTTATCGAATTAGTTCAAATAGTCATGTCTATATAATGTTTAAAGAAATATGATATAATAATATTTGATTATTAATAATTTATTAATAAATATAATATTATATTTTTACTTAGAAATATAATAGTTATATAAATTATTTGAACTTATATAATATTATAAGTTATTTAATAATTGTATTTGAATTATTCAAATTTGTTTATACTTTATTATAAATTATATCTACAATAGTTATGACTATTTCAATAATTATCTATTTAAAATCATTATGACCAGTTGTTTTGTGATAAAACAACTGTTTTAGTTCATAAAAACTTATCCAAAATAAAATAATACTACTTTATTAATATTTCAAAAATTAATAAATAAGAGATTTAAAAAATAAATCAGTTTATTGAATCAATTCAAACAATCATGGCCATTTAAACAACTATATATTTTAAACCATTATTACCTTTTTTTTGTCATAAAACAATTGTTTTTCAACAAATAAGATTTTTCTAAATAAAATAATACTAATTTATTAAAATTTCAAGAATTAATAAGAGATTTTAAAAAAATCTATTTGTTAATCCAGTTCAAATACTTATGATTATTTGAACAATTATCTATTTCAAATTGTTATAACCTTTGCTCTATCATAAAACAATTGTTTCTATTCATACAAGCTTATTCGGAATAAAGTAATAATAATTTAGTAATATTTTGAAAATGAATAACTATGAGATTTAAAAAATAAATATGTTTGTCAAACGAGTTCAAATAGTTAAGACTATATGAAAAATTATTTATTTCAACTTGTTATAACCTTTTGTTTTGTCATAAAACAATTATTTAAGCTCATAGAAGCTTGTTCGGAATAGAATAAAATTAATTTATTAATATTTCAAAATTTTATAACATATTTAGAAAATAATTCTACTTACAAAATTAGTTCAAATAATTATAACTATTTACACAATTATATCGTAATTATATCATAATTATATTAGATACCTAATATTTATCATTAATGATAAATAATTATATAATTTAAAATTATATAATTAATTTTATTATTATAATTTTATATATTTTATAATTTATATAATTATTCAAATACTATTTATTATATACTTAAAATATATTAATAGTTATAATATTAATTTATTATATAATTTAAATTATTAGTTAATATAAAGATTATAATATTAATAATTTATATTAATAGTAAATTAATATTAACCTTAACTATTAATACCTTATAAAATAATAAGTATTAATAACTTATTAATAGGCTTAATATTTATATAATATTAACAAATATATTTAACTAATTTAACTTATTAATTATTAAATATTATGTTTATTTTGCTATATTAATTATAACAAAATCTAATTAGTCAAACTTAAGTTGCTTGATTATTTTTTGAACTGAACTCATAAAAATCAAACTACATCTCGAAAATGGAGTTAAGCTATTCAATCCAACATCTAATGGCAAGTACATAACTTTTAGTTATATAGATATCGATAAACATTTTAAAAGTTGTTTATTAAACATATATCGATAATTAAAAAAAATCAATATTGATAATTCATATGACCAGTTCTTATAATTATTAATTATTAAAATATTGTATAAATATTATTAATTAAATTAATAATGAATAATCATAAACCTTATTCTTTATATAAATAATAGGTTTAATATTTTATTCATATTAAAACTGTATGATATAGTTATTAATATTAATAAAGAATTAAATATAGATATAATAAATAAAGCTAATATATTGATTATTAATTTTTAATTTATTTAATATATTGTTAAAGATTAAATATATTGTTTTAATAAAGGTTATAACGATTTAAAATAGACAATTGTTCAAATAGTAATAACTATTTGTACTTGTTCGGTAAATAAATTTATTTTTTTAAATCTAATTTTTATTAATTTTTTGAATGTTACTAAATTAGTATTAATTTATTCTAAATAGCCTTTTATGAACTAAAACAATTGTTTTATAACCAAATAAAATATTAGAACGATTTGAAATAGATAATTATTCTAATAGTCTTAACCATTTGAACTGATTTGGTAAATAAATTTATTTTTTAAATCTCTTAGTTATTAATTTTTGAAATATTATTAAATTAGTATTATTTTAATCCAAATAAGCTTGTATGAACAAAACAATTGTTTTAGAACAAAAGAAAAGTTCATAACGATTTGAAATAGATAATCATTCATCTAGTCTTAACTATTTCAACTAGTTCGACAATTAGATTTATTTTTTAATTTTCTTGGTTAATAAGTTTTAGAATATTATTAAATTAGTTTTATTTTATTTCAAATAAAATAGTATAAACAGAACCAATTGTTTGATGATAAAATAAAAGGTTATAACAATTCAAAATAAATAATTTTTGAAATAGTCAAAACTATTTGAAATGGTTTGGTAAGCAGATTTACTTTTTAAATCTCTTACTGATTAATTTTTTAATACTAATAAATTAGTGTGATTAATGATATTAATAACGATTTTATTTTAATAATTAATTTTAACCATAATTATTTCAAATCAAATTAACTTATTTAATATTTATATAAATTAATTCAATAAATATATATTTATTAATATTAATAAATTAATATAATCATTAATAAATTAAATATTTAATAATTAATAATTTATATTAGTTAAATTAAAATAAAATTAAATAATACAGTTAAGAAATATGGTTATTTGATATTATTAAAATCAAATAATAAATTTAAATAGATATTATAACTGTATAGATTATACTAAATTATATAATCTATACAATTATTAAATTAATTAAATAATAATTAAATATTTAAATAATTTATAAATAATTATTAAAATTACTAGTTATATTTAATACTATAATATATATTAATTTTAAATATTAAATCTAATTTATTTATATAATTAAATCAAATAGATTAATAAAAGTTAATCTATATAGTTAATAACTAGTAAAAATATTATAACTGAATAATATTAATTTAGTATAATCTATTATGAATTATATTAACTTATTAATTAATCTATATAATTAATAATTAACAATATTATAATTTATTTAAAACAATTTATTTTAATATTTTAATAATATTTTAATATGAAACCAGTCATATTAATTATCTTTAATATTAATATGCAAAATATTGATAATATTTATTTATTCAGATAAATAAATATTTTTAATTTAATTACTATTTGAATTAAAATATTTAATTATCTATTTTAATTGTAATTATATAACTATATTTTTATTTAATATTATATAAAATATTTAATTTAATAATTAAATTAATATAATATTTAATTATAATATTTAAATATGAAATAAACTATTATTAATATATAAATTTAATAATAGTTTATTTAATTATATATAATTAAATAATTATTACTTAGTCATAAGTAAAAATGTAAGTGATTTAATAAATGACCTTTTGTTTTGTCATAAAGAAATTTTTTTATATAAATAATATTAAAATTAATAATAAATTATTATTATTATATAAATTAGTATTATTTATATTAGTATAAATATATTTATATTAAATAGTAATTTAATATAAATTAAGTTATAATAAAAATTAAAACAAATATATTATAATAATTTTGATTAATTTATGAATAATTTTGCTAATTATTATCTATTTCAAATTGTTCTTACCTTTTGTTTGGTCATATGACAATTGTTTTTAATCATACAAACTTATTTGAAATAAAATAATACTAATTTATTAATCTTTTAAAAATTAATAAGAGATTTAAAAAATAAATCTGTTTACAAAACCAATTGAAATAGTTTTGACTATTAGAGCAATTGTATACTTCAAATTGTTATTCGAAGTAACAATTTATCAAATTTATCTTGATTTGATATTTACTAATATAACATACATTCATATTAATTAATAAATAATAATTTAGAAATTATTATAATATATTATTAATTAAATATATATAATTAAATTAATACGTCAATATTAATTTATAATCAAATATAATTATCATAATGTTATTATTATACTTATTTATTTATAAATAAATATATAAATTATTTTAATAAATACAATTTTTTAATAATTAGTTATTATAGATATAACATATCTATTGTTATTCATATTATAATATTAATTATATTAATTATTGATTAGATTTATGAATATAATATTTTATATTAATATACATTATATTGTAACATATAATATGAAACAAAATAACAAAAATTTTAACAATTTGAGATTGGTAATTGTTCAAATAGTCATAATTATTTAAACTGATTTGGTAAACAGATTTATTGTTTAAATTTGTTACCTATTATTTTTGAAATATTAATCAATTAGTATTATTTTATTTTGAATAAGCTTGTATGATAAAAAACAATTGTATTATGACAAAATAAAAGGTCATAATGATTTGAAATAGATAATTATTCAAATGGCCATAATTATTTTAACTAATTTGGTAAATAGATTTATTTTTTAAATTTCTTATTAATTTAGGAAATATTAATAAGTAGTATTATTTTATTCCATCTAAGCTTGTATTAACTGAAACAATTGTTTTATGACAAATTAAAAGGTTATAATGTTTTAAAATAGACAATTATTCAAATAATAATAACTATTTGAACTTGTTCAGCAAACAGATTTATTTTTTAAATCTCTTTCTTATTAATTTTCCAGATGTTAATAAATTAGTATTAATTTATTCTGAATAAGCTTGTATGAATTGAAATAATTATTTTATGACTAAAAAATGATCAAAATGATTTGAAGTATATAATTATTCTAATAGTCTTAACCATTTGAAATAATTAATAATTAAACAATATTTATTATTTGAAATATTAAAACCAATAATTTTATATTATTAATTATTATTAAATTAATAAATCATAATTAATTATACTCATGACTTAATTGATTTTGAATTAAAGATAATAAAATTAAATATTTAGTAAAATATTAATAATTTTATCTAATAATTTTCTAATAAATCCTAAATACAATTATTAATTAATATTATATTTATTATTAATAAATATAATTAATAATTTAAATTAAATAATAATAATTTGTATTGAAGATTTATTATAAAATTATTAGATAAAATTCGTATTATATAATTGAATAATGATAAATAATAAATAATTATTTTTCAATTAATATTAATTAAGGCTTAATATTATTATTTAACAAATATTACTAGTTTTATAGTATATAAAAATATTGTTTATTTTAGTTTATAATTACTATTCAAATAATTTTAATTAATAAATTTAACAAATAGAAATAAATATAATTTAATTGAAAATTAAATATAACAATTTATATCCTTAAATTGATAATTTTAAATTTAAAATTGTTAATATTAATAATAGAAATATATTAATATGTAAAATATTAATAATTAAGATTTTAATTATAAAAAGTTTAATTATTTAATTAAAAATTTAAACCCATAAATATTAACTAATAAATATATAATTAAAATAAATTAAAAGTAGTTATAATAATTTATGATTAATCTAATCAGAAATATTAATGATAATATTTGATTATTATTATGCATAATAATATTAGGAATAAAGTAATTATTTATTACTTATAATCTTATATAATTTAATTAAATGATTAAATTAATATAAACTAAATAAATATTTTATTAATTATTCAAACAGAATTATTTTATCAATAATCCAAAAAATTAATCATTATTAATTATTAATAATGTATATTTATATTAATAAAAATATTATATTCATTAATTATAATAAATAATTATTATTTATTATTTACTTAATACAATTTGGATTAATTGTATTAGTTTAATAAGGTAAATATTTATAATTAATATTTAAATTATAAATATTAATAATTATTTTAATGAATATTTTAATAATCAATTTATTAATTATTATTTTAATACATTAATAATAATATTATAATATTATTCTAATAACATATATAGATATTATAGTATAAATATTAATTTATTAGTAATTTATTATTAACTAATCGATAAAATTATTAATTAATTTTAATAATTTTAAACAAATTATATTAAATAATTTGACTTTTAGTTATATTCAAATAATACTATAATATTATTAAATTAATACAATAATAATTGTTTATAAATTATTAGTCCAAATTATCATTAATATAATAATTGAATGGAAATGTTTAACATTATTAATAGTTAATAATTATAAATTTGATTGATATTTAATAATATTTTGAAAATTAATAAGTAAGAGATTTAAAAAATAATAAATTCCATAATAATTATGATAATTGTTACTAATAGTTTGTACAAATATGATTTGTTTATAAATCACTTAGTTATTAATTTTTGAAATATTAATAAATTAGTTTTATTTTATTTTGAATAAGCTTGTATGAACTAAAACATTTATAGTAATAATACAAATTTATTTCGAAATAAATTATAATATGTATCACAAATTCATATGACCTTTTGTTAATTTAATTATTACATATTTTATTAATATTAATAATTAATATCATTTACAATATAATATATTAAATAATATATATTATATTAATTAATTAATTTAAATAAATTTAATTCAATATTATCTATATAATATTTAACTTAAATATTATTAAATTAGTATTATTTTTATCTGAATCAACTTATATGATAAAAAATAATTGTTTTATGACAAAACAAAGATCATAATGATTTGAGATTAATATTTGTTCAAATAGTCTTAACTATTAAAATAGCTTTAGTTTTTAAATCTCTTGCTTAATAATTTTTGAAATATTAATAAAGTAGTATTATTTTATTTCAGATAAGTTTTTATTAACTGAAACAATTATTTTATGACAAAACAAAATGTCAAAATAATTTTAAACAGATAATTGTTTAAATAGTCATATCTATTTGAAATTGTTTAGTAAAGGATTTATTTTTTAAAATCTCTTGCTTTAATTTTTTGAATGTTAATAAATTAGTATTATTTTATTCCAAATAAGATTGTATGAACTAAAATAATTGTTTTATGACTAAACAAAAGGATAGAATGATTTGAAATAGATAATTATTTCGTTAGTCTTAACTATTTGAACTAGTTCAGTTAACATATTAATTTTTGAAATATTATTAAATTAGTATCATTTTAATTCGAATAAGCTTGTATGAAAGGAAGCAATTGTTGTATGACAAAATAAAGATCATTATGATTTGAGATAGATAATTGTTCAAATAGTCATAACTATTTGAACTGGTTTAGTAAATAGATTTAGTTTTTAAATCTCTTATTAGTTTTCAAAATATTAATAAGTCAAAATTATTTTATTTTGAATAATTCTGTGTGAACCGAAACAATTGTTTTATGACAAAACAAAAGGTCATAACAATTTGAAATAGATAATTGTTCTAATGGACATATGACTATTTGAACTTGTTCGGTAAATAGATTTATTTTTTAAATCTCCTACCTATTAATTTGCAAAATAGTAATAAAGTAGTATTATTTTATTTTGAATAAACTTGTATGACTAGAAACAATTATTTTATGACAAAACAAAAGATCATAACTATTAGAAATAAAAAATTGTTCAAACAATTATAACTATTTGAGCTTACTCGGTAAATAATATTAAATATTTGAATTGGTTAGGTAAACAGAATTATTTTTTTATATCTCTTACTTATTAATTTTTGAAATATTAATAAATTCATTTTATTTTATGATAAAACAAAAAGTCATAACATTTTGAAATAGATAATTGTTATTATAGTCTTAAATATTTAAACCGATTCGATAAACAAATTTATTTTTAATTCTCTTAGTTATTAATTTTCAAAATATTATTAGATTAGTAATTTAAACTTATTAAAAGTTATTTAATTAAGTTGTCATAAAACAATAGCTAAATAATTAGAACAATATAATAGTTATTGTAATTAATTAAAATATTTATTACTAATAATTTATAAATATTTATAAACTATTATAGGAAAAAACTACAAATAATAGAATTTATTATTTAATTATCCTAATACCTAATAATAATAATAATATTATTATTATAACTAAATATTAATATTATTTATTATTAATATCATTATTAATTATTATTAATTAATTCTATATTAATAATTTAATTAAAAGTATTAACTGTTTAGTTGTCTAAATAGTCATAACTATTTAAATTTTTTCAAATCTTTTGCTTATTAATTTTTTGAATGTTAATAAATTTAGATTATTTTATTCCAAATAAGCATGTAAGATATAAATTTATGACTAAACATAAGATTGGAACAATTTGAAATAGATAATTATTCTAATAATTTTAACTATTTGAATTGGTTCGGCAAAAAAATTTCTTTTTTAAATCTTTTATTAAATTTTGAAATATTATTAAATTAGTATTATTTTTAACTGAATAAGTTTCTATGATAAGAAATAATTGTTTTATTACAAAACAATGATCTTAATGATTTGAGACTAATAACTGTTCAAATAGTTATGACTATTTGAACTGATTCGATAAACATATTTATTTTTTTTAAATATCTTACTTATTAATTTTTGAAATATTAAAAAATTAGTAATATTTTATTTTGAATAAATATTTATAGCAATAATTTAAAATTATATAATTAATTTTATTACTATAATTGTATATATTTTATAATTTATATAATTATTCAAATACTATTTATTATATACTTAAAATATATTAATAGTTATAATATTAATTTATTATCTAATTTAAATTATTAGATATAATTTATAAACAATTATAAGTTTATAAACTAGTTATATTATAATATAATTCTATAATTATGATTATGTTCAATTGTTTTAATATTACTAATTAATATTTAGTAATATTAATAATGAATTGATTATTAATAGCAATTTATTTAATGATTAATATTAAATAATTATTTATTTATTATAATTATTAAAATTAATTATAAATAGTTACTATATATAAATAATTAAATAAATAAGTATTTATTAAATTTTAAATTATAATCTTAATAAATAATTAAGAATAAGCTAATTATATACTGTTTATTATTATATAAATTATATAATGACTATTATATTTAATATTATAATATTTAACTTGCAAATAATATTAAATTTGTATTTATTAACATATAGTTAAATCATTATATATTTATAAATATTACAAATAATTAATTATATAATATATTTATAATATGATATTAATAATAATATTTATAATTTTTATATTAATACTATAAAATATTAATTTATATTTGATATATTTATTAATATTTCAAAAATTAATAAGTAAGAGATTTAAAAAATAAATCTGTTTATCGAGCCAGTTCAAATAGTTTGACTATTTGAATAATTATCAATCTCAAATCATTAAGATATTTGTTTTTTATCATAGAAACTTATTCTATTAAAAATAATACTAATTTAATAATATTTTAAAAATTAATAAGTAAGGGATTTAAAAAAATAAATATGTTTGTTGAACCAGTTCAAATAGTTAAAACTATTAGAATAATTATCTATTTTATTAATAAAATAATACATTTACTATCAAAACTAATTTATTAATACTTCAAAAAATATAAGAGATTTAGAAAATAATTCTATTTACCGAACCAGTTCAAATAATTATAACTATTTGAACAATTATTTATTTCAAATCATTATTATTTTTTGTTTTGTTATAAAGCAATTGTTTTTATTAAGATAAGTTTGTTCAAAATAAAATAATACTAATTTATTAATATTTAAAAAATTAATTAGTAAGAGATCTAAAAGGTAAATTTGTTTACCAAACAATTTCAAATAGTTTTGACTATTTAAATAATTATCTATTTCAAATTGTTATAACCTTTTATTTTGTCATTAAACCAATTGGTTCTGTTCATGCTATTTTATTTAAAATAAAATAATATTAATTTAATAATATTCTGAAACTTAATAACCAAGAAAATTAAAAAATAAATCTAATTGTTGAACCAGTTAAAATAGTTATGACAATATGAATGATTATCTATTTTAAATCGTTATGACCTTTTCTTTTGTTGTAAAATAATTGTTTTGTTCGTACAAGCTTATTCTGATTAAAATCATACTAATTTAATAATATTTTAAAAATTAATAAGTAAGAAATTAAAAAAATAAATTTGTTTACAAATCAGTTCAAATGGTTAAGACTATTAAAACAATTATCTATTTAAAATCGTTCTAACCTTTTGTTTAGTTATAAAACAATTGTTCTAGTTCATACAAGCTTATTCAGTATAAATTAATAATTTATTAGCATTCAAAAAAGATATTTAAAAAAATAAGTTTGTTTACCATTTGAACAATTTTTCTTTTTAGAATCATTATAACCTTTTGATTTGTCATAAAACAATTATTTAAGTTAATACAAGCTTAGAGGGAATAAAATAATACTAATTTATTAATATTTCCTAAAATGATAAGTAAGAAATTTAAAAATAAAATTGTTTACTGAATCAATTAAAATAATTATTGCCATTTGAATGATTATCTGTTTCAAATCATTATGACCTTTTGTTTTGTCATAAAATATTTGTTTTTGATCATACAAGCTTATTCAAAATAAAATATTACTAATTTTTTAATATTTCAAAAGTTAATGAGTAAGAGATTTAAAAAGATAAATATGTTTATTGAACCAGTTCAAATAGTTATGACTATTTGAACAATTATCAATCTCAAATCATTAAGATTTTTGTTTTGTCATAAAACAATTATTTCTTATCATAGAAGCTTATTCAGTTAAAAATAATATCAATTTAATAATATTTCAAAACTTAATAAGAGATTTAAAAAAGAAATTTTTTTGCTGAACCAATTCAAATAGTTAAAACTATTAGGATAATTATCTATTTCAAATCATTCCAATCTTACGTTTAGTCATAAAATATTTGTTTTATATCTTACATGCTTATTTGGAATAAAATAATCTAAATTTATTAACATTCAAAAAATTAATAAGCAAAAGATTTGAAAAAATAAATTTGTTTAT
This sequence comes from Durio zibethinus, assembly GCF_002303985.1. The sequence goes on along the minus strand of NW_019168393.1, from coordinate 55,281 downwards.
TGAACAAATTTAAATTGTTATAACTGTTTGAATAATCACATATTTAAAATCATTATGACCTTTTGTTTTGACATAAAGTAATTGTTTTAGTTCATAAAAACTTATCCAAAATAAAATAATACTAATTTTTTAATATTTCAAAAATTAATAAACAAGAGTTTAAAAAAATATTTTTATTGAACAAATTCAAATAATTTGACTATTTGAACAATTGTCTATTGAAAATCGTTTTGATCTTTTGTTTTGTCACAAAACAATGGTTTCAGTTCATACAAATTTATTCAAAATAAAAATAATACTAATTTATTAATATTTCAAAAATTAATAAATATGTGATTTAAAAAGTGAATTTGTTTACCATATCAGTTCAAATAATTATGGTCATTCCAACAATTATCTATTTCAAATCATTATTACATTTTGTTTGGTCATATAACAATTGTTTTTTATTATACAAGTTTATTTGAAATAAAATAATACTAATTTATTAATCTTTCAAAAATTAATATGTAAGAGATTTACAAAATAAATCTGTTTACCAAATTAGTTTAAATAGTTATGAATATTTGAACAATTGTATACTTCAAATCATTATAACATTTTGTTTTGTCATAAAACAATTATTTTTGTTCATTTAAGCTTATTCGAAATAAAATAATACTAATATAATAATATTCCAAAAATTAATAACAAAGAGATTTAAAAAACAAATTTATCTACCAAACTAGTTCAAATAGTTAAGACTATATGAACAATTATCTATTTTAAATTATTTTTTTACCATAAAATAATTTTTTCAATTCATACTAGCTTATTAAGAATAAAATAAAATGAATTTATTAATATTTCATAAATTAATATGTAAGAGATTTAAAAAATAATTCTGTTTACCTAACAAGTTATATTAATAAAATGAATTTATTAATATTTCAAAAAGTAATTAATAAGGGATTTAAAGACTAAATCTATTTTCCGAAATAGTTCAAATAGTTATGACTATTTGAACAATTATCTATCTTAAAACATTATGATCTTTATTTTGTCACAAAATAGTTGTTTCTTTTCATATAAGCTTATTCGGATTAAAATAATACTAATTTAATAATATTCCAACAATTAATAAGTAAGAGATTTTAAAAAATAAATGTGTTTGCCAAACTAGTTCAAATAGTTAAGACTATTAAAACAATTATCTATTTCAAATCATTTTGACCTTTTGTTTAGTCATAAAATAATTATTTTAGTTCATACAAGCTTATTCAAAATAAAATAATACTAATTTATTAACATTTAAAAAATTAGTGACTAAGAGATTTAAAAAACTAAATCTATTTATCGAAAAAGTACAAAAAGATTTGACTTTTTGAATAGCTGTTCTAATTATTTAAAGTCATAAAACAATTATACAAATAAATAAATTAATATTAAATATAGTATAATATTAATCTGCTTAATTCTAATAAATAATTTAAAGTTAATAGTTATCAGATAATTAATTTACTCAATTATTGTTTTATAATAGTTAGTATAAATAATTTAAATTAATTATTTGATAATTATTTATATATTAATAATATATAATTTATTATATAAATATAATAATTATTTTATAATTATTAAAATAATTTTTAATAATCTACTATTATATTATTATATTATTATAATATAAATAATTACTATTGTTATTAATATAATTGTTATAAGTTAAGCCATATAATCGATTATATATAATTTTATTAAGTATTATAGCTTATGATATAATAAAGGCTTATAATACATTATAAGATAAACAAATAATTATAAAATAATTATTTATATAATTTATTAATTATAATAATTAGCAAATAATTATAATAAAAAAATTATAACTAATTATTTAAATTAAAGATAATAAAATTAAATAATATTTTAATTATTATAACTATAATATAAATTAATTATAATTTATTATAAATAATATAATATAATATATTAATTTATTTCATAATTAATAATTAAATTTAATTTTTAAATAAATAATTTAAATAATATTTCTATATAATATTGGTATAAATTATATAATTATTAATTATTAATTATATAGATTATTCAACTGTAAACAATTAGTGTTGTAATATATTATTAATTATTATTTAATTAAATTAATAATAAAATTGTTAATTAAAATAGCTAATTTATAATAAATCATTTTTCTATGACTACTAATGCTTATTTAAACAAATTTTATATACAAAATATAAAATTATATAACAAATTTTAATATTAATTATAATTAGCTATTTTATTATATAATTTATATTATTAATTCCAAATAAGTTTATTTAAACTTTAAATTATTTTTTATAGTTGCAAAAATATTATTTTTAATAATTTATTTGTTATTAATTTAAATTTGTTTACAATATCAGTTCAAATAGTTATGACTCTATGAACAATTATCTATCTCAAATCGTTATGATCTTCATTTTGTCATAAAACAATTGTTTCTATTCATACAAGCTTATTTGGAGTAAAATATTGCTAAACTAATAATATTTTAAAAATTAATAAGATATTTAAAAAATCAAAGTGTTTACTAAACAAATTCAAATGGTTAAGACTATTAGATTTATTATATAAGCAATGACACCTTAGTTCAAAGGGAATAATGTTCATATGAGATAATTTTTCATAGTCAATTTATTATATATATTTAATAACAATTATATAGTTTTATATGATGATTTTTTTTAATTATATAATAATATGAACATTATTTATTAGCCATAATTATTAATAATATGACAATTAATAATTATTTAATAATTGAATATTTTATATAACTTAGAAAATCTATTATTAATATTATTTGGATATTATTTGTTATTGATATAATAATATATTAAATTATATTATTACCATGGATACTAATTAAGTAAATTATGATAATAATTTGAAATAAATAAAGAGTAATTAAATATTGTTCGGAATAGAATAAAATTAATTTATTAATATTTAAAAAATTTATAAGAGATTTAGAAAATAATTTTACTTACAAAACCGGTTCAAATAATTATAACTATTTAATTATATATTATTAACTATTAAATAATATATATTATTACTATAATTGTTTTAATTCTACAATACTATATTTAATATATTAATTACTTAATTAATTAGTTTTTATTTTGTAATAAAAGGCCATAGTTCTAATCCAATAATTCATATTTGAATTATAGTATATTAATAATTGTTAGATAATAATTATCTATTAAATATAATTTTATAAATTACTAATATTATACAAATAACTAATTTATATTAAATTATTATATTTTATTAAATAAATTATTATTTAATCTTAGTTAGTAGTAACTAATTATTATATATAGAATAGATATATTAATTTAAATATATAAATTATCCATAATAATCCATAATAAACATTTTAATTATTGTTAGTTTAATAATAGTTTTGTAATATTAAATAAATTATATTTAATAATTTAAAAATTATTAATTTTTTAATTTTTTTATAGCTAACAATATGTTATTACCTATTATATAATTTATACTATAATATTTAATAAAATGTTACTGAACAAATATTAAAATTTCAAATAATAGAATTATTTGAATGTAATAAAATTATTGATATGATCCTTTCCATATCAAAATAAAATATTTTATTTAAGTAATTTTATATATTTATAATATAATATAATATAATTATTATTACATTTTGTTAATAATAAATTATTTATAATTTATAAAATTATAATTATAATGGTAATTAATATTTTATATTAAATATTTAAAATATTATAATTGTATATTAAATTTAAGATAAATTTATAATCATATTAGCTTAATATAATAAAAACAAGTATAATAATTACTAAATAATTATATATTCATTAAATATATTGAATATTAAATAACTAATATTTTATTAGTTATAATTAATTATAATTAACATAACAGTTATAAGTAATTGAACTGGTTTGACAAATTGATATTTTATTTTATCAACAATAATTATTTACTATTATTATAATCTATTTTTATTTAAGTAATATTATTAATAATATAATTTTGAAAATACTAATCAATTTATTTTTATTATGTATAATAATTATGAATAATAAATAATTAAAGTCTAATTATTATAATAGTGTTATTAATAATTGTTATGATGTTTATATTTAATGTAAACATAATTTATATTTAAATCAATATAGATTTTAAGTGTAATAGTTTTAATTATTAATCTATATATCTATATTAACTAATAATATGTTAACTAATAATATCAATTACTTTATCACAATTAATTGATTTTAATATATGTTATATAAATATATATATTTATAAAAAGTAATTGATAATTAACTTATCATATCAATTTTAATATCATATTAATAATTGTATAACTATTATTATTAATATGTAAGATAATTTTAAATCAATTATATTTAATAATATGTATAATCGATTATACATATAAATGTAATTATAAATCAATTGTATAAATTTATACAAAAATAAAATTATTATTATAACTATACAAAAATTATGTTAAAATTAATTTGAAATATATTATTTGTTATTTGAAATAGATAATTATTCAAATAGTTATGATTATTTGAACATGTTCTACAAATGTATTTATTTTTATAATATTTTACTTATTAATTTATCAAAATATTAATAAATTAATATTATTTTAATCCGAATAAGCTTACATGAACAAAAATAATTCTTCTAAGACAAAACAAAAAGTCATAATGATTTGAAATAAATAATTGTTCAATTATATAATTATTAATGATAATTTAATTATATTACATTATAATTATTTATTAAAAATAACCATTAAATTTTTATAAAATTAAATTAGAATAAATAATTTATTATTATTTTATATTTTATAATTATAATTTAATATAAAATAATATTAATTTATTATATTTATAAAGTCAATGTTTTTTATCATTAATAATTAAACTTTTATGAACTAAAACAATTGTTTTATGACAAAACAAATGGACAATATTAATAATTGTTCTTATCAATTATATTATCCAGCAGCATAATAATAATTTTTATTATATCTATTAAACAATAAAAAGCTCCCATATATATTAATTATTAATTTTTATTATATATTTTTTATTATGATATATAGTTATTAATTATTAAATAAATTAATAATTACTAAATAGATAAATCATTTTAATAATTTAATATTAAAATTAAAATTATTTAATTTAATTATTAAAATTTCCTATAATTATTCATATTAAATAGTTATGATTTAATCAATAATATTTATTTATTTATAATTATTAATTATTTATTAATTTAAATAAAATAATATTTAAAATAAATAATTATTACTATTCATACATAACTATAATATAATACAAGCTTAAATGGAATTATATATAATAATTAATATACCAAATGATATAATTAAATCATAAGAATTATTAATTATACTAATTAAATTGTTATTAGTATTAATGAATTAAAATAATTATTAATAATTAATAATTAATAATAAATAAATATTAATTATAAAATTAACTAATTTAAATTTATAATAAATATTAATTATAAATTGTCATAATTTTTAATATTAATCAATAAAATAGATTTTATCATTAATTATATTTAATTAATAATATTATATTTAAATAATTAGGGATTATTTACTTAATTATTATAATAATTATAATATAGTATAATAAATTTAATTAAATATAAAATTAATCAATTATAATAAGTATTATTAACTTATTAATAAATATAATATCTGTCATAGAATTGAAATTATATTATCTAAAATAATGATATTAACATAAAAATAAAATTTATATAATTATTAATTATTTTGAATATTTAATTAAATTATTATAATTTAATAATTATTTAAACTAATTAATTTTTAGAATGTTAATATATTAGTATTATTTTACTCTAAATAAACTTATATGAATAGAAACGATTGTTTTATAACAATACAAAATATCATAATGATTTGAAATAAATAATTGTTCAAACAATCATAACTATTTGAACTCACTTGATAAATAAATTTATTTTTTAAATCTTTTAGTTATTAATTTTAGAATATTAATTAATTAGAATTATTTTATTCTAAATAAGCTTGTTTGAATAGAAACAATTGGTTTAGACAAAATAGATGGTCATAATGATTTGAAATAGATAATTGTTCAAATAGTCAATAACTATTTGAATGTGTTCAAAAAATAGCTTATTTTCTAAAATTATACTTATTAATTTTAACTTAAACTATATAAGCTATTATTATAATCAAATATTAACTAATAAATTTCAAAATAACAATTACAAATCATTATTAAATAGATTAGTTTATATAATAATTACCATAAAATAATTAATAATATCCAATTATATATTATATAATATTATTAATATATATTAATTAAATTAATATTTAATTTATTAGATAATATTGGATTTAGTAATAAAATTATAATGATTCTCGATTATTATTATAAGAATTTAATTAAATATTTAATTACTAATCAGTTATTGTATAATTATAATTATATAAATTGGTTTAATCAGTTATAAAATTTTAAATAATAATTATTTATTATTTAAAATTTAAAAACCATAATAACTAAATATAGTTAATTTATAATATTAATGATCAAATAGAAATAAATTTTATAATTTATTATTTGTAATTGTAATTTATATATATTAATTAATTAATAAGTTTGATTAATATTAACAATTGCAATAATTTAATATTAAATATTTTATTATAAATATATAATCATTAAATAGATTATATAATTAATTAATAAATAAATATTTATTTAAAGTTATATTAACTAGTATTATTATAAATTTCAATAATAATAGTAATATTAGTTAATATAATAATAATTATTTATTATTTATTATTAATAATAATTAATTTATATATACTTATAAATATACATATAAGTAATATATTATATTAATTATAGTTATAAATATAATAAACAAAAGTAGAACATTAAGATTATTAAATAATTGTTACGAACAATTATTAACTAATACTAATTTATAATAGTATTAATTTTAACTAGCACGACTAAGGAATAAGACAATTTTTTAATAATTATAATAATTACCATGGATTAATATTTATATAATTAATAAATTAATAGAATAAATTATCAAAATTGTATTAAATAACAGGTATTTAATAAATCATCTATGATGATCTTTTAATCGATTATAATTTATAATAAGTTATTAATATTTGAATAAAATCAAATATATTAATCAAATATAATTATATAATATTTGAATAACAATAAACTTAATAACAAATTTATCTGATAACAATTAAATTTAATAAATTACTTATTAAACTTTAATAAATTAGTAAATTATTTATTTAAATTTATCCAAGCAATTAATAATTAATATCAAATTATTATCAAATTATCATTAATATTAATTATTTGACTAATTATTATAACTAATTTTAATAATATTATAAATGATTATAATATTCATATATTAATTAAATAATAATAATATTTAAATGTTATAATAACAAATAATTAAATAATAAGACAATTTTCATATTAATATAGAATTTAAATATACTTATTTGATTTATAATAATAACTAATAACAAAAAATATTATTATGATAGTTAAATTATTGTTACATTTGGCTAATACATATTAATTATTATAATAAGTAAAAATCATTTATATTAATTATTAAAATATTAATAATAATTAATACTAATTTATAATATTAATTGAATTATAATTTATAATATAATAACATGAACTATTTTTAATTAATAGTTATTAAATTATAGTATTATTTAAATATAAAATACATACAAAATATATATTAAATTTATTATTAAATAAATAATTTATTTCAATTAGTTATTATAATAATTAGTATTATTGTAACTTATTAACTAATAATTATTAATAAATAATTGTTAATAGATTAAATTTCATGATTAATCCTTAAATATTAATCTAATTCATTTTAAATTAATAACAATTATTTTAAATATTAACAATTATTATTAAATATAATAATTAAATTATTATATAATTATTATATTTTGTCTACTATTAGACAAGATATTAAATTATAATAAATATTATTAGTATAAATTTAACATAATAATACTTTATTAACAATATATAAATAATTAATATAGTAATATTATAGTATTATATAATTGTAATATAAATAATTAATATTATTATTAATATAATTGTTTTATAAATAAATGACTATGATTAATATTGTTCATTATAAACGTATCTTTTTATAACTAAAAATATAATACATATTTGACATGTATATTATATTATATTTAAATATAATATATTTTAATTAGAATTAAAATAATATATATTATTACTATAATTGTTTTGATTCTATAATACTATATTTAATATATTAATTAATTAATTAGTTTTTAATCTAATCCAATAATTCATATTTGAATTATAGCATATTAATAACTGTTAGATAATTAATTATCTGTTAAATATAATTTTATAAATTAATAATATTATACAAATAACTAATTTATATTAATATTATATTTTATTAAATAAATTATTATTTAATCTTAGTTATTAGTAACTAATTATTATATATAGAATAGATATATTAATTTAAATATATAAATTATCATAATAATCCATAATAAAAATTTTAATTATTGTTAGTTTAATAATAGTTTTGTAATATTAAATAAATCATATTTAATAATTTAAAAAATTATTAATTTTTTAATTTGTTTGTAGCTAACAATATATTATTAGCTATTATATAATTTATACTATAATATTTAATAAAATGTTACTGAGCAAATATTAAAATTTCAAATAATAGAATTATTTGAATGTAATAAAATTATTGATATGATTCTTTCCATATCAAAATAAAATATTTTATTTAACTAATTTTATATATTTATAATAAAAATAATATAATAATTATTATATTTTGTTAATAATAAATTATAATTTATAAAATTATAATTATAATGGTAATTAATATTTTATATTAAATATTTAAAATATTATAATTGTTTATTAAATTTAATATAAATATATAATCATATTAGCTTAATATAATAAAAACAAGTATAATAATTACTAAATAATTATATATTCATTAAATATATTGAATATTAAATAACTAATATTTTATTAGTTATTATAATATTTAAAGACAATTGTTAAGTATATGATAATCAAATAATTTAATTATTAATTAATAATCGTTAAATAATTTAATATATATTTTAATTATTAATTAATTAAAAATAAATAGTGAAAATATAAATATATATTATAATTATAACAATTAATTTATATATATTATTCCAAAAATTAATACGTAAGAAATTTAAAAAATAAATGTGTATGTCAAACCAGTTTAAATAGTTTATTCTAGTTATTATTACTATAATAATTAATACATATAATAAGCTTGTATATATTCAAAATTATATGTATAATAATATATTATTAATTAATATAGATATTAATATACCTATATTTTAAACTTTTAGAATAATTATTAGTAATAACAAATAATTCAAATAATAATTGTATAGTACAAAAAAACTTAAATTATTTAAGTTTAATTAATATAAACTATAATTAATATAATAATAAAATATTATTAAACTTAAATAATTAAGTTATTTATAATTATATATTGTTATGTAAAATCAATATGATTTTATTCTAAATAATCTTCTAATAAATTAGTTTTTAATTATATATATTATTTAAATTATAATAATTTATATAATTATAATATATATAATTGTTTATAATTATTTATATATGATTATAAATATTATTAATAGTCTTTATATTAATAATATTATTATAATTATAAGTTTTTTAGATTATTTAGGATTCTAAACATTAAGAATGTACATATTTTCATTTTAATTAAATAAATATGTACATTAATTATAATATATATTTATAAATCTAATTAGCATTATATTTAAATATTATTAATTTATAATAATTAAATAAAAATTATTATTATATCAATTATTATTATCATTAAATTCATTAATTATAATTATATTTAAATTATTTAATTCTTTAAATAAACTTCCAACGATGTATTTCATTAAACTGCTCGGTGCTTACTCCATCAGGCCAATTTACCATTCAAGAATACATCAGTTGAAAGATGGATTCCTATATTCACAAACCACAATTATCATAGTTTTATAGGAAGCTCGGGATTGCCAAAAAAAAAAAAAAACGAATGATGAGCTTCTCAAAATGGTTGAAGTTGGACATTGAAAAAGGTTCAACCTTTTCCAGCAAATCCAAATTCATTCTGGAATCATCAAAATAATTTCCTAGGTACAACACTAACCAAATCTTATTTTAAATCAATAATTTTTATTATTATATAGTTAATTATATAATAAAATTATATAATATTAATTTAATATATTGTTTATAACAAAATAATTAATTATATTATATTAATAGTAAATTATTTACTATTATGACTATTAATTACAATATATTTATATTAATTTAGTAATTAATTGTTAAAAATAATTATATTTGATTTAAATTTATGTTAATGAGCTAATTATTATTATATTTATAATTAATTGTAATTATTAATTCGAAATTAAATTTGTTATAACAAGTATATTTATAGATACCAATAAATATTATATAATTAATTTATATAACTTATACAAGTCTAAATTGATATATTAGATACTATTTATAATATTACCAATTATAAATATAATTATATATTAATAATTAATATATTATAATTATATTAAATTAAATATTCAAATAATATATTAACTATAATTATAATATTATTAATTAATAACAACTGTTATTTAAATATTTTAATAATAGTATCATATATAGTAATTATAATTGATATTAATATATATTTATAAATTATAATATATTAATAAATTATTTTTACTTACTATTAATAAATAATATTATATTATAAAATATATTTATATTAAAAATTAAACTATTTTATATATAATAAATAAAACTGTTTATATATTATAAGATTATTAATATTTATTTAATTAATTTAATTGATATATTATAAATTTATATAATATTTTTAATATTATAAGATGAGCCATAATATAATAGAAAACAGTTTCTATTAAAATTTATAGTAATTTAATATCATAATATTTTTAAAAATTGTATTATAATTAAATTAATAAATTAGATTTAATATTTAAATTAATATATTATAGTATTAAATATAACTAGTAATTTTAATAATTATTTATAAATTAATTAAATATTTAATTATTATTTAATTAATTTAATAATTGTATAGATTATATAATTTAGTATAATCTATATAGTTATAATATCTATTTAAATTTATTATTTGATTTTAATTATATCAAATAACCATATTTATTAACTGTACTATTTACACAATTATATCATAATTATATTAGATACCTAATATTTATCATTAATGATAAATAATTATATAATTTAAAATTAATATTTATAGCAATAAGTTATAATATTATATATTTGTAATAATAGATAATATATATAATATTTAAATTTTAAATATTAAAACTAATATATATTATTTTAATATATTAATTTGTTTAAATTAAAAATAAATATTAAAATTTATTCTAAGTAATAAATATTGCAATAGCTTAATAATTAATACAAATAAATCTAATATACTATATATTAATCATAATTTATGTAATAATTTTAATATTACTTAATTATATACTATTAAATAATTAATATTAATTATAATATTATAATTAATTAATAATACTTATTTAAATATAAGTTATATTAGTTATAAAAATATATTTATTATTAATATTTGATTATAAATATTTATAATAATTATTAATAAATAATTTATATAAACAAAAATAATTAATATAACTATAACAATATATATGTTAATTATAAATTAAAAGATTATGTTTAATTATATCTATTATATTTATCAAATATAAATAAATAAATAATTAATAAATAATAATTAATTGATTTTATAATTTGGTAAAATCAAATAGTCATAATTATTTGAACTAGTTATATAATTTAACTATTTTATTAATTACTAATAAATATAAGTTATTTATATTTATTAGATATAACTTGTTCTAAAAATAAATTCAAAAATAATATATATTATAACAAAATCCTCACTCGCACAAATTATAAATATTATATAATTTATCTAATTATAAAAACTACAATTTATAATTAATTGTTTAATAAATATTTAATTTTCTATTGAATAAAAATAGCATCATGAAAAATGCATTTGAAATACTACATATTTATATATTCTTCTCTATCATTTAATCCTACTGTTTGCTTATGAAAATAGGGGAAGAAAAGTTGATGGTTAATTAATTATTATTATTATAATGAATAACATGAATAATAATACATTGACATAATAATATTATTTTTTATTTATTATTTTGAAAATAAATATAAATTAAATTAAATTAAATTACAAAATAAATCCTGCAAGAAAGAGAAAGTTATTTATTACCTGAGCATGAAATTCACAGAGTATGAGTCCAAGTATTCATCACTAGAGAAAATGTGTTGCGCTTTGGCTTGGACAGCTAAAAGACTCCGGCAATACATGCTTTACCGTACAACTTGGCTTATAGCTAAACTAGATCTCATCAAATACATCTTCAAGAAGCCTTCACTATCAAGAAGAATCATAAAATGGCAAGTGATGCTTTCAGAATATGACATAGTATATGTGAGCCAAAAAACAATCAAAGAAAGTGTCATTGTTGAATTCTTGGCAAATAGGGTCGCTGATGATTATGAGCCCATGAAGCTTGATTTTCTAGATGAGGAACCAATGGCCATCTCAGAGTTAGAGGAAAATGATGAAGAGATATGGAAGATGTATTTCGATGGGACTGCTAATAAATTATTTTATTAATGAGTAATTAATATAATATATATTATTAACAATTGTATATTAATTTATGATATTGAATTAATTAATTCATATGAGATTTATCTAATTAAATTATTTGTATATTAGTAATAATCGATTCTTAGTTATAATTATTAACTTTATAGATTATAACTAAGAATTTAAATGATTCTTAGTTATAAATCTAATTGTATTTATTTTAAATATTATTTTATTTAATTTTAATAATCAATTTAAAATAAATATTATATTCAATACATATTAAATAATATAAAAGAATTTAATTTAATTATATATATAAATTGTTAAATATTAATTATTAATTATAATTTAATTAATTATTCAAAATATTTATTTTTATATCAAATAGATTCATATTTTAAATTATTTTTTAATAATTATTATTATAATAATATTAAATAAATATTAGAATAACTAATAAAATATTAGTTATTTAATATAATACTATTAATAATAAAACAATTTTCAAATATAATAATTATTAAAAAATATATCCCTATTTTAATAATATATATTATAATCAAATTATATATAATTAATATTAAAAATTAATTAAAATTATTAATATATAATATTAATAAGTAATTTAAATTATTACTAAATAAAGATAATTGTTTTTTAAATAACTAATAATATTATAATTAATAATCAGATTATTAATTAAACATATTGAATTTATAACAATTATAATATGAAGATATGTTAGCTTTTGGATTAAAATATTAATGTAATATATATTATATATTTTTAAAATATATATAATATGCATTGTATTAACAAGATATTATTTCAAATCGTTATCACCTTTTGTTTGGTCATATAACAATTGTTTTTTATCATACATGATTATTCGAAATAAAATAATAATAATTTATTAATCTTTCAAAAATTAATAAGAGATTTAAAAAATGAATTTGTTTATCAAACTAGTTCAAATAGTTATGACTATTTGAATAATTCTATACTTCAAATCATTATAACCTTTTATTATGTCATAAAACAATTATTTCTATTCATACAAGCTTATTCAAAATAAAACAATACTAATCTAATAATATTCCAAAAATTAATAACTAAGGGATTTAAAAAATAAATTTGTTTGTCGAACCAATTCAAATAGTTAAGACTATATGAACAATTATCTATTTCAAATTGTTATAACCTTTTGTCTTGTCATAAAACAATTTTCTCAATTCATACTAGCTTATTGAAATAAAATAAAATAAATTTATTAATGTTTCAAAAAATAATAAGTAAGAGATTTAAAAAATAATTCTTTTTACCTAACCAGTTCAAAAAATTATACTATTTGAATAATTATATATTTCAAATCATTATTACTTTTTGTTTTGTCATACAACAAATGTTTTTGTTCATATAAGTTTATTCGAAATAAAGTAATACTAATCTATTAATATTTTAAAAATTAATAAGTGATTTAGATAATAAATCTATGTATCAATTTAGTTCAAATAGTTATGACTATTTGAACAATTATTTATTTGAAATCATTATGACTTTTTGTTTTGTTGTAAAACAATTGTTTCTATTCATACAAGCTTATTTGCATCAAAATAATACTAATTTATTAATAGTTTGACAATTAGTAAGTAAAAAATTTAAAAATATGTTTACCACACTAGATCAAATAATCATGACAATTTGAATAATTATCTATTTCAAATCGTTATGACCTTTTGATTTGTCATAAAAGAGTTGTTTCAGTTCATATAAGCTTGTTTAAAATAAAATAATACTAATTTATTAATAATCCAAAAATTAATAATAAAGAGATTTAAAAAATTACGTTTTTACTAAACAAATTTAAATAATTAAGACTGTTTGAATAATTATGAAATAGCTATAACCTTTTGTTTTGTAATAAAAGAATTTTTTTGTTCATCTAAGCTTATTTCGAATAAAATAATACAAATTTATTAATATTAAGATAATTAATAAGTAAAAGATTTAAAAATAAATCTATTACCAAACAAGTTCTAATCATTATGGCTATTTAAGCTATTATTTATTTCAACAGGTTATGATTTTTTGTTTTGTTATGTTAATAATAATATTTAATAATTATTAGTAACTAATTATTATATATTGAATAGATATATTAATTTAAATATATAAATTATCCATAATAATCCATAATAAACATTTTAATTATTGTTAGTTTAATAATAGTTTTGTAATATTAAATAAATCATATTTAATAATTTAAAAAATTATTAATTTTTTAATTTGTTTATAGCTAACAATATATTATTAGCTATTATATAATTTATACTATAATATTTAATAAAATGTTACTGAACAAATATTAAAATTTCAAATAATAGAATTATTTGAATGTAATAAAATTATTGATATGACTATTTCCATATCAAAATAAAATATTTTATTTAACTAATTTTATGTATTTATAATAAAATATAATATAATAATTATTATATTATTCAATAAATATTATATTAATATTAATATAATTAATATTCAAAATATTAAAATATTAAATAATAGAACTAACTTATAATAATAAGTTATTAATATAATATTTTATTAATTAGTTATTTAAATGTCTTATATTATTAATATTTACTATCTCTATTATTATTATATTAATTTAAATTTATATTATTGTAAATTTTTAATATTTTAATTAATTAATAAATATTATTATTAATTAAAATAATAATTAATTATAATATTAATTTTTTTAATTTACCTAATCAGTTTAAATAATTATAACTATTTGAACAATTACATATTTCAAATCATTATTACTTTTTGTTTTGTTATAAAACAAATGGTTTTGTTCTTATAAGTTTATTAGGAATAAAGTAATACTAATCTATTAATATTTCAAAAACTAAAAAGTGATTTAAAAAATAAATCCATTTATCAAACTTGTTCAAATAGTTATGACTATTTGAGCAATTATTTATTTCAAATCTTTATAACATTTTGTTCTGTCATAAAACAATTGTTTCTATTCATACAAGCTTATTTGGATTAAAATAATACTAATTTATTAATATTTTGACAATTAATAAGTTAAAAATTTTAGAAATAAATATGTTTACCTCAATAGTCATGACTATTTAAATAGTTATTTATTTCAAATAGTTATGACCTTTTGTTTTGTCATAAAAAACTTATTTCAGTTCATATAAGGTTATTGGAAATAAAATAATACCATGTTATTAATATTATGAAAATTAATAATTAAGAGATTTAAAAAATGAATCTATTTACTAAACAAATTTAAATAATTATGGCCATTTGAACAATTATTGATTTGGAATTGCTATAACCTTTTGGTTTGTCATATAATGATTTTATTTGTTCATATAAGCTTACTTCGAATAAAATAATACAAATTTATTAACATTAAGACAATTAATAAGTAAAATATTTAAAAAATAAATGTATTTATCGAACAAATTCAAATCGTTATGACTATCTGAATAATTATTTATTTCAAATTCTTATGACTTTTTTGTTTTGTCATAAAATAATTGTTTCCGTCCATACAAGCTTATCGCATTAAAATAATATTAATTTATTAATAATTCAACAATTAATAAGTAAAAGATTTTAAAAAAATAAGTTTACCAAACAAGTTCAAATAGTCATGACTATTTGAATAATTATCTACTTCAAATCATTGTAACATTTTGTTTTGTAATAAAACAATTGTTTCAATTCATGTTAGCTTATTTGAAATAAAATAATACAAATTTATTAATATTCCAAAAATTAAAAAATAAAAGAATTAAAAAAATAAATCTGTTTATCGAACAAGTTCAAATAGTTATGACTATCTTAATAATTATCTATTTCAAAACATTATAATTTTTTGTTTTATCATAAAATAATTGGTTCTATTCGTTCAAGCTTATTTCAAATAAAATAATATAAATTTATTAATGTTCCAAAACTTAATAAGTAAAAATTTTAAAAATTAATTTATTTAAAAATTAATGTTCCAAAACCAATTGTTTCTATTCATACAAAATTATTCAGAATAAAATAATACTATTTTATTTCTATTTTGAAAATTAATAAGAGATTTAAAAACTAAATCTCTTTACTAAACTAGTTCAAATAGTTATGACTCTTTGAACAATTATCTATCTCTAATTGTTATGATTTTTTTTGTCCTGAAACATTTAATTTCTATTCAACAAGCTTATTTAGAGTAAAATATTGCTAAATTAATAATATTCTAAACATTAATAAGTATGGATTTAAAAAATAAATGTGTTTGCTGAATCAGTTTATATAGTTAAGACTATTAGAACAATTATCTATTTCAAATCGTTTTGACCTTTTGTTTAGTCATAAAATAATTGCTTCAATCATACATGCTTATTCGAAATAAAATAATACTAATTTATTAATATTCAAAAAATTATTAAGTAAGAAATTAGAAAAAAAAATCAATTTACCGAACAAGTTCAAATATTTTTGACTATTTGAACAATTATCTATTTAAAATCGTTATGACCTTATATTTTATCATAAAACAATTGTTTCAATTCATAAAAGCTTATATGAAATAAAATAATATTACTTTATTAATGTTATAAAAATTGATAAGTTAGAGATTTAAAACATAAATAAGTTTATTGAATCACTTCAAATAATTATGGCCATTTAAACAATTATCTATTTCAAATCATTATGAACTTTTGTTTTGTCATAAAACAATTATTTTTCATCATACAAGCCTATTAGAATAAAATAATACTAATTTATTAATATTTGAAAAATTAATAAGTAGGAGATTTAAAAAATAAATATATTTATCAAATCAGTTCAAATAGTTATGACTATTTGAACAATTATATATTTTCAATCGTTATAACCTTTTGTTTTGTCATAAAACAATTATTTAACTTCATACAAGCTTATTCAAAAATAAAATAATACTAATCTAGTAATATTATGAAATTTAATAACTGATAGATTTTAAAAAAAATAAATTTGTTTACTGAACCAATTCAAATAGTTAAGGCTATATGACTAATTATCTATTTCAAATTGTTATGACTTTTTGTTTTGTCGTAAAACAAAATGTTTTTGTTCATATAAGTTTGTTCGAAATAAAATAATATTAATTTATTAATATTTCAAAAATTAAAAGAGATTTTAATAAATAAATCTATTTACCATACTAGTTCAATGAGTTATAACAATTTGAACATTTATTTATTTCAAATCATACTAAATTAATAATTTGTTAATAAATTTGAATCGTACCTTTTGTAATTTAAACTTATTAAAAGTTTCTTAATTGAGTTGTCATAAAACAACAGCTAAATATTATCTTTTAAATCTCTTAGTTATTAATTTTTTATATTTAAAATCTTATAATTCAGATATTCATAACTATTTGAATATTATTCTAATTTAAGTTTAAATTTGTTTAATTTAAAAATTAAATATTTAATTTCAAATCTATTTTAAAGTAAAAATATTTAAAGATTTGTTTTGTCATAAAACAATTGTTTTTGCTAATATAAGTTTGTTTGAAACAAAATAATATTGTTTTATTAATATTTAGAAAATAAATTTGTAAGAGATTTAAAAAGAAAATCTACTTACCAAACCATTTCAAATAGTTTTGACTATTTCAATAATTATTTATTTCAAATTGTTATAACCTTTTATTTCATCATCAAACAATTGGTTCTATTCATACTATTTTATTTAGAATAAAATAATACTAATTTAATAATATTTTGAAACTTAATAACCAGAAAAATTAAAATATAAATCTAATTGTTGAATCAGTTCAAATAGTTAAGACTCTATGAACGATTATCTACTTCAAATCGTTATGACCTTTTCTTTTAACATAAAACAATTGTTTTGTTTGTATAAGTTTATTTGGATTAAAATAATACTAATTTAATAATATTTTAAAAATTAATAAGTAAGAGATTTAAAAAATAAATTTATTTACTGAATCAGTTCAAATGGTTAAAATTATTAGAATAATTATCTATCTCATAAAATTGTTTTGATCTTTTATTTAGCCATATAATAATTCTTCTAGTTTATACAAGCTTATTCGAAATAAAATAATATTAATTTATTAACATTCAAAAAATTAATAAGCAAGAGATTTGCAAAGATAAATTTATTTACCGAACAAGTTCAAATAATTATAACTATTTGAACAATTATCTATTTAAAATCTTTATGACCTTTTGTTTTGTCATAAAATAATTATTTTAGTTCATAAACATTTATCCAAAATAAAATAATACTACTTCATTAATATTTCAGAAATTAATAAGTAAGATATTTAAAAAATAAATCAATTTGTTAAATCAGTTTGAATAATTATGGCCATTTGAAGAACTATCTATTTCAAATCGTTATTACCTTGTGTTTTGTCATAAAACATTTGTTTTTCAGTATACAAGTTTATTCAAAATAAAATAATACTAATTTATTAATATTTCAAGAATTAATAAGAGATTTAAAAAATAAATTTTTTTACTGAACCAGTTCAAATATATATACTATTTGAACAATTATTTATTTCAAATTGTTTTAACTTTTGTTCTATCACAAAATAATTGTTTTAGTTCATACAAGCTTATTCAGATTAAAATAATACTAATTTAGTAAAATTCTAAAAATTAATAACTAAGAGATTTAAAAAATAAATCTGTTTGCCGAATAAGTTGAAATAGTTAAGACTATATGAATAATGATTTATTTCAAATTGTTATGAGCTTTTGTTTTGTCATAAAAATATTATTTCAGCTCATACAAGGTTATTCAAGAAAGAATAAAACTAATTTATTAATATTTCAAAAATTTATAAGTAAGAGATTTAGAAAATAATTCTATTTACCAAACTAGTTCAAATAATTATAACTATTTCAAATCATTATGACCATTTCTTTTGTAATAAAACAATCATTTTAGTTCATATAAACTTATTTGAAGTAAAATAATACTAATTTATTAATATTCCGAGAATAAATGAGAATGAGAATTAAAAAAAGAATTTTTTGTTATGATTATCTAAACAATTATCTATTTCAAAACATTATGACCTTTTTGTTTTGTTATAAAATAATTGGTTCTGATCATGCAAGCTTATTTCGAATAAAATAATATAAATTTATTAATATTCTAGAAATTAAAAAGCAAAAATTTTAAAAATAAATTTGTTTTCTGAAAATGTTCAAATAGTTATAACTATTTGAATAATTATCTATTTCAAATCGTTATGACCTTTTGTTTTGTCATAAACTAATTGTTTCTGTTCATACAATCTTAGTTGGAATAAAATAATATTAATTTATTTATTCCAAAAATTAATAAGTAAAAGATTTATAAAATAAATCTATTTAACAAGTGAGTTCAAATAGTTATGACTATTTGAACAATTATTTATTTCAAATTGTTATGATCTTTTATTTGGTCATAAAATAATTGTTTCTATTCATAAAATTTTATTTAGAATAAAATAATACTAATTTATTGATATTATAAAATTAATGAGTTGAAAATTTACTAAACAAGTTCAAATAGTTATGTCTATTTGAACTATTATCTGTTTCAAATTGTTATGACATTTTGTTTTGTCATAAAATAATTGTTTTTGTTCATACAAAATTATTCAGAATAAAATAATACTAATTTATTAATATTTCAAAAATTAATATGGTATTTAAAAACTAAATCTATTTATCGATCTAGTTTTAAATAGTTTTGAATATATGAATAATTATTTATTTCAAATCATTATGACCTTTTGTTTTGTCGTAAAACAAATGTTTTGTTCATATAAGTTTGTTTAGCATATAATAATATTAATTGATTAATATTTTGAAAATCAATAAGAGATTTGAAAAATAAATCTGTTTACCAGACTAGTTCAATTAGTTATAACAATTTGAACAATTATTCATTTCAAATCATTATGACCATTTGTTTTATCATAAAATAATTGTTTCTATTGATATAGTCTTATTTAGAATAAAATAATGCTAATTTATTAATATTCTAAAAATTAATGTGTAATGGATTTAAAAAATGAATTGGTTGGCTTGACCAGTGCAAATAGTTATGACTGTTTGAATAATTATTTATTTAAATTGTTATAACATTTTATTTTGTCACAAAAAAATTATTTCTGTTCATACAAGCTTACTGGGAATAATATAATTTTAATTTAGTAATATTCCAAAAATTAATAAGAGATTTAAAAACTGAATCTATTTATCGAATAAGTTCAAATAGTTATGACTATTTCAACAATTACCTATATCAAATCGCTATAACCTTTTTGTTTTGGCATAAAATAATTTTTTCTATTCATACAAGTTTATTTCAATTAAAATAATAAAAATTTATTAATATTCAGACAATTAATAAGTAAAAGATTTAAAAAATAACTTTGATTACCAAATAAGTTCTAATCGTTATGACTATTTGAATAGTTGTTTATGTCAAATTGTTATGACTTTTTTTTGTCATAAAACAATTATTTTCATTCATACAAGCTTATTCGATTTAAACTAATATTAATTTATTAATATTTCAACAATTAATAATTAAAAAATTTTAAAAATAAATATGTTTACTGAATAAGTTCAAACAGTCATAACTATTTGAATAATTATCTATTTCAAATCGTTATGACCTTTTGTTTCATCATAAAACAATTGTATCAATTCATATAGGTTTATTTGAAATAAAATAATACTAATTTATTAATATTCCAAAAATTAATGAATAAGGGATTTAAAAAATAAATCTATTTATCGAACAAATTCAAATAGTTTGACTATTTGAACAATTTTCTAGTTCAAATCATTATGACATTTTGTTTTGTTGTAAAATAATTGCTTCTGTTCATACAAGCTTATTCCAAATAAAATAATATAAATTTATTAATTTTCAAAAAATTTACAAATAAAAATTTTAAAAATAAATCTATTTTCTGAACATGTTCAAATAGTTATAACTATTTGAACAATTATCTATTTCAAATAGTTATGACATTTTGTTTTGTTATAAACCAATTGTTTCTGTTCATTCAACCATATTTGAAATAAAATAATATTAGTTCATTCATATTCCAAAAATTAGTAAGAAAATATTTATAAAATAAATCTATTTACTGAACAAGTTCAAATAGTTATGATATTTTGTTTTGTCATAAAACAATTGTTTCTATTCATACAAGTTTATTTGGAAATATTCTAAAATTAATAGATAAGGGATTTAAAAAACAAATATGTTTATCGAACAAGTTCAAATAGTCATGTCCATTTGAAAAATTATCTTCTTCAAATTGTTATGACCTTTTATTTTGTCATAAAATAATTGTTACTGTTCATGCAAAATTATTTAGAATAAAATAATACTAATCTATCAATATCTTGAAAATTAATAAGAGATTTAAAAACTAAATCTATTTTCTAAAACAATTTAAATAGTTATGATTATTTGAATAATTATCTATCTCAAATCGTTATGATCTTTATTTTGTCATAGAACAATTGGTTTTTTTTTTTCATTCAAGCTTATTCGAATTAAAACAATACTAATTTAATAATATTCCAAAAAAAATAAGTAAGAGATTTAAAAAATAAATGTGTTTGTCGAAGCAATTCAAATAGTTAATACTATTAGAATAATTACCTATTTCAAATTGTTCGAACATTTTATTTAGTCATAAAACAATTATTTCAATTAATACAAGTCTATCCAGAATAAAATAATACTAATTTATTAACATTTGAAAAATTAATGAGCAAGAGATTTAAAAAAATTTTATTTACTGAACAAGTTCAAAGGGATTTGACTATTTGAACAATCATTCTAACTATTTAAAATTGTTATAACCTTTTGTTTTGTCATAAAGCAATTGTTTCAGTTCAAAAAGATTTATTCAAAATAAAATAATAATACTTTATTAATATTTAGAAAATTAGTAAGCAAGAGATTTAAAAACTAAAACTATTTTCCAAACTAGTTCAAATAGTTATGACTATTTAAACAAATATCAATCTCAAATCATTATGATCATTCTTTTCTCAATAAACAATTGTTTCTAATCATCTAAGCTTATTTGGATAAAAATAATATTAATTTAATAATATTCCAAAAATTAGCAAGAGATTTAAAAAATAAATGTGTTTACCGAACTAGTTCAAATAGTTAAGACTATTAGAATAATTATCAATTTTAAATTGTTTTGACTTTTTGTTTAGCTATAAAATAGTTGATTTAGTTCATAAAAGCTTATTTAAAATAAAATAATATTAATTTATTAACATTTATTTATTTCAAATTGTTATGACTTTTTGTTCAAATAGTTAATACTAAATGAACAATTATTTATTTTAATTTGTTATGACCTTTTGTTTTGTCATAAAACAATTATTTCAGCTCATACAAGTGTATTCGAAATATAATAAAACTAATTTATTAATATTTAAAAAATTTATAAGAGATTTAGAAAATAATTCTATTTACCAAACCAGTTCAAGTTATTATAAATATTTAGGCAATTATCTATTTTAAATCATTATTACTTTTTGTTTTGTCGTAAAACAATTGCTTTTATTAATGTAAGTTTGTTCGAAATAAAATAATACTAATTTATTAATATTTAGAAAATTAATCAGTAAGAGATTTAAAAAGTTAATTCTATTTACCAAACCATTTCAAATTGTTATGACCTTTTATTTTGTCATCAAACAATTGGTTTTGTTCATACTATTTTATTTGGAAAAAATAATATTAATTTAATAATATTTTGAAACTAAATAACCAAAAAAATTAAAAAATAAATCTAATTGCTGAACCAATTCAAATAGTTAAGGCTATATGAATGATTATCTATTTCAAATCATTATGACCTTTTCTTTTGTCGTAAAACAATTGTTTTGTACGTACAAGCTTATTTTGATTAGAATAATACTAATTTAATAATATTTCAAAAATTAAGAAGCAAAAGATTTTAAAAAATAAATTTGTTTATCGAATTTAATTCAAATAATTAAGACTATTAGAACAATTATTTATTTGAAATTGTTCTAACATTTTGTTTAGTCATAAAACAATTGCTTCAGTTCATACAAGCTTATTTAAAATAAATTAATACTAATTTATTAACATTTAAAAAATTAATAAGAAAGAGATTTAAAAAAATAAATCTATTTATCGAACAAGTTCAAACAGTTATCACTATTTGAACAATTGTCTATTTAAAATTGTTATAACCTTTTGATTTATCATAAAACAATTGTTTCAGTTAATAGAAGTTTAGATAATTAACAATATTATTAATGGCTATTGAATAAATTATTAATATTATATTAATAATATTAATATATTTAATAATCTAATTAAAATTTAACATATATTAATTTTCTATTATAATTATAATTAATATTAATAATTAATTATAATTAATACAAATAAATCTCTTACTTATTAATACGCAATTATTTGAATTATCATACAAATTAACAAATATTAAAAAATGAATATTTTTATCGATCAAGTTTAAATAATTATGACTATTTGAACATTTAAATATTAGTTATTTAATTATCATGGATCAAATAAATAATAGAATAAATTATATTAATTAATAAGTAATTAAATATTTTATGAGTAACAATAATATTAACTAATCGATAATTAGTTAATATATTATAATTTTTTATCATAATAGGTATTTTAATATAATATGTTAAATATTAATTATTCAAATTTATAAACTTTAATTAATTAATAATTAATTTTTATATATCATATATAATAGAAAATAATTTGTACTATAATTATATTCATATTATAATTGTTACAAATTTGCAGAGGTGGAGTTGCTTGGAGATTTTTTATAATAAATAATAAGATATTATTAGTTTGGATAATATTAATTAAATTATAAATAAATAACTATTATAACTTCCAATTGTTAATATGATAAATTATTAATATCAAATCTTAATATTATATTATTTTAATTGTTCAAATCTCCTACTTATTAATTAAAAAATTATGAAATATCAATAAATTTATTATTAATATTATTGTTTATATTAATTATAGTTTATTAATTTTATTAATAATTCAATTAATATTACGTATATAAAATTAGTTATGACTATTTAATAACAATCTTATAATATTAAATATAACAGTTAAATTATATAATAAGTCAAATTATAATAATATATTTATATATTATTATATAATATATTATTATATATTAAATATTTATTATAATATAATAAATATTATATAATTATATTATTAATTTAATTATATAATAATATTAATTTTATTAAACAATTGAATAATAGTTATGTATAATTTATCAAACTAATATTTAGATAATTAATAATATTAATTAATTAATATTTGATTATATTAAATAATGAATAAGAATTTATTTAATATATTGTTAAAGATATATTATTTTTTTAAATAATTAATACTAAATTAGTACAATTATTTGAAATTGCTAATTTCAGTAATAATATTTAAATTATAAATATTAACACAAATAATTATATTTGTATAATTATCAAATTTTCCTATGACTATTAATAATTTTTGGAACATTTAGGATATTTAATATTTAATAATTTAATTTAATTATATAATTAATACTAAACAAGATTTAGTATTAAAATATTTTTAGTATTAGAATTTTAATTAAATTTATTAATACATTTGCATAGCTAATAACATAAAGCAACAAAATTCACACCTAATAACTTTGATCTAATTGCCAGTGATATAATAAGAGTTTTACGAGCCCTCATAAAAATTATTTATGAGTATTAAATAAATAATTATAGTAAATATTGTATATTATAATATTAATTTATTTATATTATAACATTTATATCTTGAATGTTCAAATATAATTATTAAATAAGTATTAAAATAACTATATATAAATATAATATATATAACATGTATATAATTTAAGATATTTAAATCATTACTATTTATAATTATATTATATTAATTACTAATAAGCTCATATACAAACTAATAATTTATAATATTATAATTAGCATATAATTAAATAATAACGGTTAGATATATTACATAAACAATAATAAATTTATATATTATAATAGTTATATTATAAAATGATAATAATATGATTTATTATTAATTAATTATATATTAATAAATTCATTAATTTAAAATTAGGGTGAAATAAAATAATTTATTACTTTATTAATATACTTGAGAATTAATTTATTATAAAAATATTTTACTTATTACTATAATTATTAAATTATAATTACTACAATAAATTAATAATTGTAACTATTAATTATTATATAATCTGATTATATATATTTAAAATATTAATATCCAAATATAGTCACAATTGTTATTAATAGTAACAAATTAAATAATAATAAGCTTATATTAGATGAGAATCCCTATGTGAACCCTCATTTTTTGAAATATAAATTTAATTAATTTATAATATTATTACCATTATCTATATTTATATTTATAAATAATTGTTTTAATAATTATGATACTATAAATGTTTAAAAAATTATTATTGTATTAATTTAATAAACTAATACCTAATTTTGTCATAAGCATTATATAAACATAAATAATAATTATTTTATTATTAAGTTATAATTATTAATATTTAATAAAATGAACCAATTAAAATTATTAAATTAATTAATTTTAATTTACAAATAATAGAATTATATAATTATATATATAATTAAATTGTTTATAGTCAAAATAATTAGTCAATAATTAAATTATAAATACTTATAATTATGAAAATATTAACATCAAGTTCATTAAAAATATAATTATAACTTATAATTAATAAGCATTTATCCGGTAATATTTGGTAATAATATTATAATAATATTTATTAAATTAATAAATAATTTATTAATATAAATTAAAATACTTTCAATTTTAATATTATAATTTAATTAATAAAATTAATAATAATATTAACAATAATATGATTTATTATAATTGAATTAATATTATAATATAATTATAATAATTATTATTTTCATATTAATTAAAATTATAATAATATTAATTGAATAATAATTCAAATATTAAAATTATAATAACAATCTTTCTTATAAATTATTATAATTTATGATATTTATAATTATAATATAAATAGACTATTATAGGTATGTATAATAAATATACATATTATAATTATAATAATATGAATTATTAATATAAGTCTTATATTAGTAATATTATTATACTTATATATATTATTTATATTATAATTAAGTTATATTAATAAATTAGTTATATCATATTAAGATTATATGATTAACTATTATATTAAAATACCTAAACTATTTATTATATAAAATAGTATATAAAAGAATATATTGTTATAATTCAAATAGTTATGAATTAAACTATTATATAACAGTTATATAATTAATTAACTTATTAAACTAATATCTAATTACTATCGATTAGTACTTATTAATTAACTAAATTAATTTTTTCAATTATTAATATAATTGATTGTTTATAATTATAATTAATCATTATAATTTAAAATATAACATTTAATAACTATTAATTATTAATATATTTTATTATAATAAATAACTTTTATTAGTTATTTATTTATTTTAATAATTATAAAAATTAATCAAAATTATTTTATCAAATTATATTAATGAGCAATTAATATAATATATATTATTAACAATTGTATATTAATTTATGATATTGAATTAATTAATTCATATGAGATTTATCTAGTTAAATTATTTGTATATTAGTAATAATCGATTCTTAGTTATAGTTATTAACTGTATAGCTTATAACTAAGAATT
The DNA here is from genome assembly GCF_002303985.1 of Durio zibethinus. The sequence goes on along the minus strand of NW_019168393.1, from coordinate 27,358 downwards.
TAAATGATTCTTAGTTATAAATCTAATTGTATTTATTTTAAATATTATTTTATTTAATTTTAATAATCAATTTAAAATAAATATTATATTCAATAAATATTAAATAATATAAAAGAATTTAATTTAATTATATATATAAATTGTTAAATATTAAATATTAATTATAATTTAATTAATTATTGAAAATATTTATTTTTATATCAAATAGATTCATATTTTAAATTATTATTTAATAATTATTATAATAATATTATAAAATATTATTAAATCTAAGGGGTTATAGATAATTAATAAAATTATTAATAGGTATGAATAAATAATTAGATTTATTTGTATTAATTATCCAAAATAAAAATAATTGATTATCGTAATTTAAGTTATTATAATGTATTAGTTTGATAATATTATTAATACGATAATAATAAATATTTATTATAATTATATATATATTAAAACAGATTTAAAATAATAATAATTTTATATTTTTATATATTAATAATGATAAACTATATTATTATCTTAATAATAACAATTAAAGTTATTAATTATTTTTTAGAATATTAATTAAAACTATTTAATTAAACTACTAATTAATAATAATATTATTAAGTTATAATAATCTATATTTTAAAATTAGTTTAAATATACTTAAAAAATTTATTATAGTAGTATTATATAATTTAGTATTTTATCAAATAATTATATTAATGTATTATATATTAAATAAATATATTATTTTAATAATAAATTTTTTGCTTAACTTATATGCTCGATAGTTAATAATAATAATTACTAAGATTAATATTTAATTCAAGAGATCATTCATGGAAAGCTGAAGAGGAGAGGCATGATATTGGAAAAGATGCTTCAAGAGCCAAGAAGTGTGAGAGGCGATTGCAATGGAAGAGTATGGGATTGCAAAAATTGTGGAGTGCGGAGAGGAAATGAACATTTCAAGGCTGATTTGAAGGATTTAAATTATAATTAGTGCTTATATTTTTATTAATTATCGAAATATAATTGATTTCAAACCATAAATAATTATTATAACTATTAAGAAATTATATTCAAATTAATAATAAGTTGAATTATTGGTAAGTGAATATTACATGTTGTATATGGTAATTAAACTCAATTATAATTTAATTAAAATATTATTAAATATGAAAATGGTTGTATGGCTGATTTGAAGGTTTAATATTTTATTAATACTATTGGAAACAATATTGTATTATTGTTTTAAATAATATTAATAAAGCTATTTTAATCAATAATTATTAATTAGATTAAAATGGCCATAATTTAAAATGATAAATATTTTAATTATTTTAAATTAAATTAAAATTATTTAATTTTAATTTTAATTTTTATTAATTAGATTCAATTAACAAATATAGAATTTTTTAATTTTATTTAATAAATAAGCTATGAATTAGAATAATAATTATCGAAAATAATTATTTAAACAATTATTAAAATCAATAATTAAAATATTTTGAGATTGATTTTATTAATTTTTCAAGTAATTATTCAAATCAATAAATATATATATTGTATATATTTGAATAAATAGTTAAAATAATATACTACAATATTATAATAATTATAATATTCGAATAATTTTTTAAGTTATATATAATTAAATATTATTTAATTATAAATTAATATTATTTACTGAACAAGTTTAAATAATTATGGCCATTTGAACAATTATTAATTTGGAATTGCTATAACCTTTTGGTTTGTCATATAATGATTTTATTTGTTCATATAAGCTTACTTTGAATAAGATAATACAAATTTATTAATATTAAGACAATTAATAAGTAAAAGATTTAAAAAATAAATATATTTATCGAATAAATTCAAATCGTTATGACTATCTAAATAATTATTTATTTCAAATTCTTATGACTTTTTTGTTTTGTCATAAAACACTTGTTTCCATCCATACGAGCTTATTCGGATTAAAATAATATTGATTTATTAATATTTCAACAATTAATAAGTAAAAGATTTTTAAAAAATAAGTTTACCAAACAAGTTTAAATAATCATGACTATTTGAATAATTATCTACTTCAAATCATTGTAACATTTTGTTTTGTAATAAAACAATTGTTTCAATTCATGTTAGCTTATTTGAACAAAATACTTATTAAATATTATAGTATAAATTATAGTATTACAATAACTTTAATTTTATATATTCCATAATAATATATTATTATTATTATACTAAAACAATTGTTATAAATATATAAAAAAATTAAATTATCTTATTAATATAATTATTTTATAATTTAATAATTTGAATAATAATATTATCTAATATATTATACTTAAATATTTTAATAATTATTATAAATAATAAATTATTATAATTTATAAATTTATATATATTTAATATATATAATTATATATAATTAATAATAATTCAAATATTTAGTAAAAATATAATAATTATTGTATTAATAATACAATAATTTATTTTAATAATTAAGTATATTATTTTAATATAATAATAAATATTAATTATTATAATTAATAATAATTTATTAATAGTAATCAATATATAAGTCCAATATTAAAATTAATATAATTAATTATACTATTAAAATTTATTATGAAATAAAATATTATAATAAATAATAATAAATAATATTATATTGTTATAATAAATAATAACAATAAATATAATAATTATAATTATAATTGTTTTCATAAATTAATTAATTAAATTAATTAATATATTATAAATATTATATTATAAATTATAATTAACAATGTATATTAAATTAGACTATTTTAGAATAAAATAATTTATTGTAATATTAATTAATTACTAACTATATAAATATAAATATACTATAGTTGTAATAATAAATATTATTAGTACTATTAGAATAATTTTAAACCAAATGACCATAATAATTAATTTATCATTAATAATTATTAATTAAATAATAAAAAATTAGTATTTTATTAAACTATTTATTAGTTAAATAATATATATTATTAATAATTTTAAGGAAGAGATTTAAAATTTTTTTTATTAATTTTAAAACACAAGAATATTTTTTTAATTTATACTAATTAATTTATCACTTGAAATATATATGATTAAACTATTATAATTATTTATTATGCTAATTTGAAATATTAGCAATAATTATAATTAAATATTAATTAATTGAAAAATAGATTTACTTTTAGAATTAATTATAATATTTTAAATTAATTAATTCAAAATTATTTTGTTAATAATACTAGCAATTATTTTATTACAAAACAAAAGCTCACGATGATTTGAAATAGATTATTATTCAAATAGTCATGACTATTTTAACTTGTTCGGCAAACATATTTATTTTTTAAATCTTTTACTTATAAATTGTCGAAATATTAATAAATTAATATTATTTTATTCGAATAAGCTAGTATGAACAAAAATAATTGTTTTATGATAAAACAAAAAGTCATAACAATTTAAAATAAAATAATTGTTGAAATAGTCATAATGATTTGAACTTGTTCAGTAAACAGATTTATTTTAAAATCTTTTACTTATTAATTGTCTTAATTTAATAAATTTATATTATTTTATTCAAAATAAGCTTGTATGAATAGAAAAAATCATTTTATGACAAATCAAAAGGTTATAGCGATTTCCAATAAATAATTGTTCAAATAATTATAATTATTTAAACTTATTTAGTAAACAGATTCATTTTTTATTAATTACTAATAATTAATATTATTATATTAATATATAATTTAGTTATTCTTATATGTAACTATAATATTTAGTAATATTATTAATTATATAAATAATTAATATTATATATTAATTAAATATAATACTATAATAATCTGGTTCTTAATACAATAATAATCATTGAATTGTAATAATTAAACGATTCATTAGCTCAAACAAATTTTAAAATATTATAATTAATATAATTATAATATTAATAATACTATATTAATAATATTATTATATTATTAACTATTTATAAATTATTACTATTATAATAGTTTATTATATATATTATTTAATATATAATTTATTTTTATAAATAATAATATTATATAAAATATAATTTAATAAATATAAATTAAATATTTTAATATAAATAATTTTAATTAATTACTATAATATTTAAATAGTTCAACTAATTGAATAATTATTTATTTATATATATTATTTAATAATTTTAATAAGTATTTGTATAAATAGAACAAATAATTATAATATAATATATTATAAAATAATTATCTTTATATTATTTTAATAATAAATATTTTATTATTATATCATATTAATAATAAATATAAATTACAATTATAAAATGATTATTGTTGTATTAAAAACTTATCCAAAATAAAATAATACTACTTTATTATTATTTCAAAAATTAATAAACAAGAGATTTAAAAAATAAATTAGTTTACTGAATCAATTCAAATAATTATGGCTATTTAAACAACTATCTATTTTAAATCATTATTACCTTTTTTTGTCATAAAACAATTGTTTTTCAACAAATAAGATTTTTCTAAATAAAATAATACTAATTTATTAATATTTCAAGAATTAATAAGAGATTTAAAAAAGAAATCTATTTGTTGATCTAGTTCAAATAGTTATGATTATTTGAACAATTATCTATTTCAAATTGTTATAACCTTTGCTCTATCATAAAACAATTGTTTCTGTTCATACAAGCTTATTCGAAATAAAGTAATAATAATTTACTAATATTTTGAAAATGAATAACTATGAGATTTAAAAAATAAATCCATTTGTCAAACCAGTTCAAATAGTTAGGACTATATGAAAAATTATTTATTTCAACTTGTTATAACCTTTTGTTTTGTCATAAAACAATTATTTAAGCTCATAGAAGCTTGTTCAGAATAGAATAAAATTAATTTATTAGTATTTCAAAAATTTATAAGAGATTTAGAAAATAATTCTACTTACGAAACTAGTTCAAATAATTATAACAATTTACACAATTATATCATAATTATATTAGATACCTAATATTTATCATTAATGATAAATAATTATATAATTTAAAATTAATATTTATAGCAATAATTTAAAATTATATAATTAATTTTATTACTATAATTGTATATATTTTATAATTTATATAATTATTCAAATACTATTTATTATATACTTAAAATATATTAATAGTTATAATATTAAGTTATTTTCTAATTTAAATTATTAGATATAATTTATAAACAATTATAAGGTTATAAACTAGTTATATTATAACATAATTCTATAATTATGATTATGTTCAATTGTTTTAATATTACTAATTAATATTTAGTAATATTAATAATGAATTGATTATTAATAGCAATTTATTTAATGATTAATATTAAATAATTATTTATTTATTACAATTATTAAACTTAATTATAAATAGTTACTATATATAAATAATTAAATAAATAAGTATTTATTAAATTTTAAATTATAATCTTAATAAATAATTAAGAATAAGCTAATTATATACTGTTTATTATTATATAAATTATATAATGACTATTATATTTAATATTATAATATTTAACTTTCAAATAATATTAAATTTTGTATTTATTAACATATAGTTAAATCATTATATATTTATAAATATTACAAATAATTAATTATATAATATATTTATAATATGATATTAATAATAATATTTATAATTTTTATATTAATACTATAAAATATTAATTTATATTTGATATATTTATTAATATGTCAAAAATTAATAGTAAGAGATTTAAGAAATAAATTTGTTTATCGAGCCAGTTCAAATAGTTTGACTATTTGAATAATTATCAATCTCAAATCATTAAGATATTTGTTTTGTCATAAAACAATTGTTTTTGCTCATAGAAACTTATTCTATTAAAAATAATACTAATTTAATAATATTTTAAAAATTAATAAGTAAGAGATTTAAAAAATAAATATCTTTGTTGAACCAGTTCAAATAGTTAAAACTATTAAAATAATTATCTATTTTATTAATAAAATAATAAATTTACTATTAAATCTAATTTATTAATACTTCAAAAAATTATAAGAGATTTAGAAAATAATTCTATTTACCAAACCAGTTCAAATAATTATAACTATTTGAACAATTATTTATTTCAAATCATTATTACTTTTTGTTTTGTTATAAAGCAATTGTTTTTATTAAGATAAGTTTGTTCAAAATAAAATAATACTAATTTATTAATATTTAAAAAATTAATTAGTAAGATATCTAAAAGGTAAATTTGTTTACCAAACAATTTCAAATAGTTTTGACTATTTAAATAATTATCTATTCCAAATTGTTATAACCTTTTATTTTGTCATTAAACAATTGGTTCGGTTCATGCTATTTTATTTAGAATAAAATAATATTAATTTAATAATATTTTGAAACTTAATAACCAAGAAAATTAAAAAATAAATCTAATTGTTGAACTAGTTAAAATCGTTACGACAATATAAATGATTATCTATTTTAAATCGTTATGACATTTTCTTTTGTCGTAAAACAATTGTTTTGTTCATACAAGCTTATTCTGATTAAAATCATACTAATTTAATAATATTTTAAAAATTAATAAGTAAGAAATTTAAAAAATAAATTTGTTTACAAATCAGTTCAAATGGTTAAGACTATTAAAACAATTATCTATTTAAAATCGTTCTGACCTTTTGTTTAGTTATAAAATAATTGTTCTAGTTCATACAAGCTTATTCAGTATAAATTAATAATAATTTATTAGCATTCAAAAAAGACATTTAAAAAAATAAATTTGTTTACCATTTGAACAATTTTTCTTTTTAGAATCATTATAACCTTTTGATTTGTCATAAAACAATTATTTAAGTTAATACAAGCTTAGAGGGAATAAAATAATACTAATTTATTAATATTTCCTAAAATAATAAGTAAGAAATTTAAAAATAAAATTGTTTACTGAATCAATTAAAATAATTATTGCCATTTGAATGATTATCTATTTCAAATCATTATGACATTTTGTTTTGTCATAAAGTATTTGTTTTTTATCATACAAGCTTATTCAAAATAAAATATTACTAATTTTTTAATATTTCAAAAGTTAATGAGTAAGAGATTTAAAAAAAATAAATATGTTTATCGAACCAGTTCAAAAAGTTATGACTATTTGAACAATTATCAATCTCTAATCATTAAGATTTTTGTTTTGTCATAAAACAATTATTTCTTATCATAGAAGCTTATTCAATTAAAAATAATACTAATTTAATAAGAGATTTAAAAAAGAAATTTTTTTGCTGAACCAATTCAAATAGTTAAAACTATTAGGATAATTATCTATTTTAAATCATTCCAATCTTATGTTTAGTCATTAAATATTTGTTTTATATCTTACATGCTTGTTTGGAATAAAATAATCTAAATTTATTAACATTCAAAAAATTAATAAGCAAAAGATTTGAAAAAATAAATTCGTTTATTGAACAAATTTAAATAGTTATGACTATTTGAACAATCACATATTTAAAATCATTATGAGCCTTTTGTTTTGACATAAAGTAATTGCTTTAGTTCATAAAAATTTATCCAAAATAAAATAATACTAATTTTTTAATATTTCAAAAATTAATAAACAAGAGTTTAAAAAAATATTTTTATTGAACAAATTCAAATAGTTATGACTATTTGAACAATTGTCTATTGAAAATCGTTCTGATCTTTTGTTTTTCACAAAACAATGGTTTTAGTTCATACAAATTTATTCAAAATAAAAATAATACTAATTTATTAATATTCCAAAAATTAATAATTACATGATTTAAAAAGTGAATCTGTTTACCATATCAGTTCAAATAATTATGGCCATTTCAACAATTATCTATTTCAAATCATTATTACATTTTGTTTGGTCATATAAAAATTGTTTTTGATTATACAAGTTTATTTGAAATAAAATAATACTAATTTATTAATCTTTCAAAAATTAATATATAAGAGATTTACAAAATAAATTTGTTTACTAAATTAGTTTAAATAGTTATGACTATTTGAATAATTGTATACTTCAAATCATTATAACATTTTGTTTTGCCATAAAACAATTATTTTTGTTCATATAAGCTTATTTGAAATAAAATAATACTAATATAATAATATTCCAAAAATTAATAACAAAGAGATTTAAAAAATAAATTTATCTACCAAACTAGTTCAAATAGTTAAGACTATATGAACAATTATCTATTTTAAATTGTTTTTTTACCATAAAATAATTTTTTTAATTCATACTAGCTTATTAAGAATAAAATAAAATGAATTTATTAATATTTCATAAATTAATATGTAAGAGATTTAAAAAATAATTCTATTTACCTAACAAGTTATATTAATAAAATGAATTTATTAATATTTCAAAAAGTAATTAATAAGGGATTTAAAGACTAAATCTATTTTTTGAAATAGTTCAAATAGTTATGACTATTTGAACAATTATCTATCTTAAAACATTATGATCTTTATTTTGTCACAAAATAGTTGTTTCTTTTCATACAAGCTTATTCGGATTAAAATAATACTAATTTAATAATATTCCAACAATTAATAAGTAAGAGATTTTAAAAAATAAATGTGTTTATCAAACTAGTTCAAATAGTTAAGACTATTAAAACAATTATCTATTTCAAATCATTCTGACCTTTTGTTTAGTCATAAAATAATTATTTTAGTTCATACAAGCTTATTCAAAATAAAATAATACTAATTTATTAACATTTAAAAAATTAGTGAGTAAGAGATTTAAAAAACTAAATCTATTTATCGAAAAAGTACAAAAAGATTTAACTTTTTGAATAGTTGTTCTAATTATTTAAAGTCATAAAACAATTATACAAATAAATAAATTAATATTAAATATAGTATAATATTAATCTACTTAATTCTAATAAATTGAAATTAATTTACTCAATTATTGTTTTATAATAGTTAGTATAAATAATTTAAATTAATTATTTGATAATTATTTATATATTAATAATATATAATTTATCATATAAATATAATAATTATTTTATAATTATTAAAATAATTTTTAATAATCAACTATTATAATATTATATTATTATAATATAAATAATTAATATTTTTATTAATATAATTGTTATAAGTTAAGCCATATAATCAATTATATATAATTTTATTAAGTATTATAGCTTATAATATAATAAAGGCTTATAATACATTATAAGATAAACAAATAATTATAAAATAATTATTTATATAATTTATTAATTATAATAATTAGCAAATAATTATAATAAAAAAATTATAACTAATTATATAAATTAAAGATAATAAAATTAAATAATATTTTAATTATTATAATATAATATAAATTAATTATAATTTATTATAATTTATATAATAAATATATTAATTTATTTCATAATTAATAATGTAATTTAATTTTTAAATAAATAATTTAAACAATATTTCTATATAATATTGGTATAAATTTATATAATTATTAATTTAATTATATAGATTATTCAACTATAAACAATTAGTATTATAATTTATTATTAATTATTATTTAATTAAATTAATAATAAAATTGTTAATTAAAATAGCTAATTTATAATAAATCATTTTTCTATGACTACTAATGCTTATTTAAACAAATTTTATATAAAAAATATAAAATTATATAACAAATTTTAATATTAATTATAATTAGCTATTTTATTATATAATTTATATTATTAATTCCAAATAAGTTTATTTAAACTTTAAATTATTTTTTATAGTTGCAAAAATATTATTTTTAATAATTTATTTGTTATTAATTTAAATTTGTTTACAATATCAGTTCAAATAATTATGACTCTATGAACAATTATCTATCTCAAATCGTTATGATCTTCATTTTGTCATAAAATAATTGTTTCTATTCATACAAGCTTATTCGGAGTAAAATATTGCTAAACTAATAATATTTTAAAAATTAATAAGATATTTAAAAAATCAATGTGTTTACTAAACAAATTCAAATGGTTAAGACTATTGGATTTATTATATAAGCAATGACACCTTAGTTCAAAGGGAATAATTATCAAAGGGAATAATGTTCATATGAGATAATTTTTCGTAGTCAATTTATTATATATATTTAATAACAATTATCATAGTTTTATAGGATGATTTTTTTAATTATATAATAATATGAACATTATTTATTAGCCATAATTATTAATAATATGACAATTAATAATTATTTAATAATTGAATATTTTATATAACTTAGAAAATCTATTATTAATATTATTTGGATATTATTTATTATTGATATAATAATATATTAAATTATATTATTACCATGGATACTAATTAAGTAAATTATGATAATAATTTGAAATAAATAAAGATTAATTAAATATTAGTTATTTAAAATAAGCTAATTTAATTAAAGATATAAAAATTAATATCTCTTACTTATTAATTTATTTGAATAATTAGATATTTGCCTTATCTCAAATATCGAATTTCTGAATAATTATCTATTTTAATTGTCAATAATTTATCATAAAAGATCAAATATACATTTTAAAATATTTATGATTATTTTTAATAATTATTTAACAAAAATCATAAATTATATTATTATTTCATAGCTTATTTACTAATAAATATCAATAATTAAATAATAAAAATTAAATATTTTAATTTAAATATTTATAATTTATAATTATTAACATTCAAAAAATTAATAAGCAAAAGATATGAAAAAATAAATTTGTTTATTGATCAAGTTCAAATAATTATGACTATTTGAATAATTATTTATTTAAAATCATTATGACCTTTTGTTTTGACAAAAAAACAATTGTTTTAGTTCAGAAAAGCTTATCCAAAATAAAATAATACTAATTTCTTAATATTTCAAAAATTAATAATCAAGAGTTTAAGAAAATTAATTTGTTTACTGAACAAATTTAAATAGTAATGACTATTTGAACAATTATATATTTAAAATCGTTATGACCTTTTGTTTTGTCATAAAACAATTGTTTTAGTTCATACAAGCTTATTCAAAATAAAACTAATTTATTAATATTCCAAAAATTAATAACTAAGTGATTTAAAAAGTTAATTTGTTTATCGAATCAGTTCAAATAGTCATGTCTATATAATGTTTAAAGAAATTTGATATAATAATATTTGATTATTAATAATTTATTAATAAATATAATATTATATTTTTACTTAGAAATATAATAGTTATATAAATTATTTGAACTTATATAATATTATAAGTTATTTAATAATTGTATTTGAATTATTCAATTTTGTTTATACTTTATTATAAATTATATCTATAATAGTTATGACTATTTCAATAATTATTTATTTAAAATTATTATGACCAATTGTTTTGTCATAAAACAACTGTTTCAGTTCATAAAAGCTTATCGAAAATAAAATAATACTACTTTATTAATATTTCAAAAATTAATAAATAATAGATTTAAAAAATAAATCAGTTTACTGAATCAATTCAAATAATCATGGCCATTTAAACAACTATTTATTTTAAATCATTATTACCTTTTGTTTTTCAACAAATAAGATTTTTTTAAATAAAATAATACTAATTTATTAATATTTTAAGAATTAATAAGAGATTTAAAAAAGAAATCTATTTGTTGATCCGTTCAAATAGTTATGATTATTTGAACAATTATCTATTTCAAATTGTTATAACCTTTGCTCTATCATAAAATAATTGCTTCTATTCATACAAGCTTATTCGAAATAAAGTAATAATAATTTAGTAATATTTTGAAAATAAATAACAATGAGATTTAAAAAATAAATCCATTTGTCAAACCAGTTCAAATAGTTAAGACTATATGAAAAATTATTTCATTTCAACTTGTTATAACCTTTTGTTTTGTCATAAAACAATTATTTAAGCTCATAGAAGCTTGTTCGGAATAGAATAAAATTAATTTATTAATATTTCAAAAATTTATATGAGATTTAGAAAATAATTCTACTTACAAAATCGGTTCAAATAATTATAACTATTAAAATAATATATATTATTACTATAATTGTTTTAATTCTACAATACTATATTTAATATATTAATTACTTAATTAATTAGTTTTTATTTTGTAATAAAAGGCCATTAGTTCTAATCCAATAATTCATATTTGAATTATAGTATATTAATAATTGTTAGATAATAATTATCTATTAAATATAATTTTATAAATTAAAATATTATACAAATAACTAATTTATACTAAATTATTATATTTTATTAAATAAATTATTATTTAATCTTAGTTAGTAGTAACTAATTATTATATATAGAATAGATATATTAATTTAAATATAATATAATTATCCATAATAAACATTTTAATTATTTTTAGTTTAATAATAGTTTTGTAATATTAAATAAATTATATTTAATAATTTAAAAAATTATTAATTTTTTAATTTTTTTATAGCTAACAATATGTTATTACCTATTATATAATTTATACTATAATATTTAATAAAATGTTACTGAACAAATATTAAAATTTCAAATAATAGAATTATTTGAATGTAATAAAATTATTGATATGATCCTTTCCATATCAAAATAAAATATTTTATTTAAGTAATTTATATATTTATAATATAATATAATATAATATAATTATTATTACATTTTGTTAATAATAAATTATTATAATTTATAAAATTATAATTATAATGGTAATTAATATTTTATATTAAATATTTAAAATATTATAATTGTTTATTAAATTTAAGATAAATTTATAATCATATTAGCTTAATATAATAAAACAAGTATAATAATTACTAAATAATTATATATTCATTAAATATATTGAATATTAAATCTAATATTTTATTAGTTATAATTAATTATAATTAACATAATAGTTATAACTAATTAAACTGGTTTGACAAATTGTTATTTTATTTTATCAATAACAATTATTTACTATTATTATAATCTATTTTTATTTAAGTAATATTATTAATAATATAATTTTGAAATATTAATCAATTTATTTTATTATATATAAATTTATTATAATTAAAATTGTTTCATTAATAATATGAATTAATAAATAATTAAATTCTAATTATTCATAGTATTATTAATAATTGTTATGTTTTATATTTAATAATCAATAAGATATTAAGTGTAATAGTTTTAATTATAATCTATATATCTATATTAGCTAATAATATTTTAACTAATAATATCAATTACTTTATCACAATTAATTGATTTTAATATATGTTATATAAATATATATTATAAAAAATAATTGATAATTAACTATCATATCAATTTTAATATGATATTTAATAATTGTAATTAATTATATATTTCTAATAATTGTATAACTATTATTATTAATATGTAAGATAATTTTAAATCAATTATATTTAATAATATGTATAATCAATTATACATATAAATGTAATTATAAATCAATTGTATAAATTATTGTACAAAATAATAATTATTTATTATAACTATACAAAAATTATGTTAAAATTAATTTGAAATATATTATTTGTTATTTGAAATAGATAATTATTCAAATAGTTACGATTATTTGAACATGTTCTATAAATGTATTTATTTTTATAATATTTTACTTATTAATTTATCAAAATATTAATATTATTTTAATCTGAATAAGCTTACATGAACAAAAATAATTCTTTTAAGACAAAACAAAAAGTCATAATGATTTGAAATAAATAATTGTTCAATTATATAATTATTAATGATAATTTAATTATATTACATTATAATTATTTATTAAAAATAACCATTATATTTTTATAAAATTAAATTAGAATAAATAATTTATTATTATTTTATATTTTATAATTACAATTTAATATAAAATAATATTAATTTATTATATTTATTAATTATATAATTATTAATTTATAATCTTATAATTATAATATATAATAATATAATATTATAAATTGACTTAATTATCAATATGTTTATGATATAAATAGAAATAAACGTTATATATTAAATAAATTATAATAGTTTTAATATTTAATTTCAAATCATTATTAATAAATTAAACATATTCCTAACTTATAGATAATTTATTTTATTAATTATTAATATAATTAATATAAAGTTAATATTAAATTTTAAATTTATTTAATTAATTCAAAGAATTTGGATTTTTTTTCAAATAATGATAAGTAATTAAAGATTCAATTAATTTGTCTTTAAATTAATTTAAATAGTAATTGCATATATAAATTAGTTTAGATATTTTAAACTGATTAAACTTACTTACATTTTGAACAAAATAATAATATAATAATACATTTGAATTTAATTATCTTACTAATTAATATTAATTAGTTTAATCAAGTAATAAGTTGATTATATTAATAATACTAATGTTAACTTAGAAATATGTATATAGTATTGAATATATTATTATTGAATATATTTTTTAAAAAGGAATATGTATATTTATATACATTATTATTTAAATTATATTATAACTTATATTATCCATTATAATAATTAGTTATAATATATATTTAATATATATTAAAATTATATATATAGTTTAATTGTTATTATTTATTATTATATTATTATTTATTATAAAATATTATTAACTTATAAATTATTAATTAATATAATTTTTTAATATTTCAATATAAATAATTTTTAATACATTTAATTTAATTGTATAACTTATAAAATTAATAAGAGATTTAAAAAATAAATGTGTTTGCCAAACCAGTTCAATATAGTTAAAGATATTAAAACAATTATCTATTCCAAATCATTTTGACCTTTTGTTTAGTCATAAAATAATTGTTTCAGTTCACACATGCTTATTCGAAATAAAGTAATAGTATTTTCTAAACAATCAAAAAATTAATGAGCAATAAATTTAAAAAAATAAATCTGTTTACTGAATAAATTCAAATAGTTATCTATTTCAAATCTAATTAATACAATTAATTATATAATTAATTATATAATTTATCTAATAATTTATTAATTAATTAGATTATAAATAATTATATTTTAATATAATTATTTAAAATCTAATTTATTTATATAAAATATTAATCTAATCAAATTATTTTATTTCAAATTAATTAAATTTAAATTTTATATTAATAAAATTTATATTTAGAATAGTTATAATTAATATTATTATCAATTACAATGTTAAGCTTGCATGAATTGATTATTATTAGATTTTGTTATAATTGACTAAAATCAATTATTGCTAATAATTATAATAATTATAAATTAAATAATTGAGATAAATTATAACTATTAATAACTATTATTACTAATACTATATAAAAACCTAATCATTCATTAATAGTAATGAATATAATTTATATTCATAGCAGGTATTTTAATATTATATATTCTATTTTGTTTATAAATGGTAATTTTAATATATAATTTAATAATAATTATTATAAATATTTAACTTATTCTAATTGTTAATACAATTATTAATTATAATAATTTAAACTTATTAGTACATTATTATCTATAATATAATTTTAATTAATGGTTTAAATAATAATAATTAATAAGTTTTGTATTATTCAATTTTGTTATAACAATTTTAGTGTTATATTTTATATTTATTATTAACTTAGTTAAACTAATACTTACCTATTAATATAATTATAATAAGCAAATAGTCATTTTAAGATCATATAATATAAGTTTCCTAGTATTTGTAAAATACTAATGATTATGGCCATTAAATAGAAACAATTTTTTAATTAACATTTGAATATTTAATGATTTAATTATATAAATATAATAGTAACAGAATATATCCAATAGCTTAATTTTTAAAATATATTAAATAATAATATAAAATAACTTATTATTTTATATTGTTATTTTATAAATATTTAATTAGTATGATAATTTTAATAAATATATTTATCATTAATAATAAATATTTAACTATATTATTATTTATTATAATAATTTAATAATTATTGAAATATTTGAAATTATAACTATTTCAAATAGAATTATATTATATATTTTATTTATAATAGTTTGACATTATATTAATTAGTTATATAGTAACTAACGTTATAATATTATATTTATAATAATTTTATTAATTAATTATTAAAATAATTAATATATAATATTTGAATTACTCTTGCTTATAACAATTATAAATTAATAATTAATATTTTAAAAAACTAATTTTATTTACTATAATTAATTATAATAAGTTTTATAATTTTACAATTTGTGCAATTGAGGATTTTGTTATAATATATATTATTTTTGAATCTATTTTTAGAATAAGTTATATCTAATAAATATGAATAACTTATATTTATTTGTAATTAATAAAATAGTTAAATTATATAACTAGTTCAAATAATTATGACTATTTGATTTTACCAAATTATAAAATCAACTAATTATTAATTAATTATTTATTTATTTATATTTGATAAATATAATAGATATAATTAAACATAATCTTTTAATTTATAATTATAAGTAACATATATATTGTTATAGTTATTTAATTATTTTTGTTTATATAAATATTTATTAATAATTTATTCATAATTATTATAAATATTTATAATCAAATATTAATAATAAATATATTTTTATAACTAATATAACTTATATTTAAATAAGTATTATTAATTAATTATTAATATTATAGTTAATATTAATTATTTAATAGTATATAATTAAGTAATATTAAAATTATTATATAAATTATGATTAATATATAGTATATTAGATTTATTTGTATTAATTATTAAGCTATTGCAATATTTATTACTTAAAATAAATTTTAATATTTATTTTTAATTTAAACAAATTAATATATTAAAACAATATATATTAGTTTTAATATTTAAAATTTAAATATTATGTACTATCTATTATTACAAATATATAATATTATAAATCATTGCTACAAATATTAATTTTAAATTATATAATTATTTATCATTAATGATAAATATTAGGTATCTAATATAATATGATATAATTACGATATAATTGTGTAAATAGTACAGTTAATAAATATGGTTATTTGATATTATTAAAATCAAATAATAAATTCAAATAGATATTATAACTGTATAGATTATACTAAATTATATAATCTATACAATTATTAAATTAATTAAATATTTAATTAATTTATAAATAATTATTAAAATTACTAGTTATATTTAATACTATAATATATATTAATTTTAAATATTAAATCTAATTTATTAATTTAATCATAATACAATTTTTAAAAATATTATGATATTAAATTACTATAAATTTTAATAGAAACTATTTTCTATTATATTATTACTCATCTTATAATATTAACAAATATTATATAAATTTATAATATATTAATTAAATTAAATAAATAAATATTAATAATCTTATAATATATAAATAGTTTAATTTATATATATTAATAATTATATTTTATTATTAAGTAATAATAATATTATTATATTATAATTATTATAAATTATATTAAATTAAATATAATTATTTAATTATATTATAAATATTAATAAATAAAAGGAAATCATAACAATTAATTTGAACTTACTATTTATAAAATAATACAATCATCATGAATTTATTAATAACAATAAATTATTATTGTTTTATGTTATAAAATTAATTTTAATTAATAAAATATTTAATTCAATTATTATATTAAATTGTACATAACTATATTGCTTTATGTTATACCTAATTATTTATTTAATTATTAAATTAGTAATTAAATATTACTAATAATTATTAATTAAAAATTATTTATGATATAAAATAAATAATTAAAATTATTTAATGTTATTCAAATATTACAAATAAAATTTATACTTTATTTGTAATATTTAATGTTACATTATTTATTATATTATAATTATTATTATATTATTTATTAAATAAACTATTGTCAAAATATTTATAATAATAAATTCTTGTTTATAGTATAATATAAACAATTGTTAAATCTCTAACAATAATATTTAATTATTAATTAGTATTATACTTATTTAATAAATAAATAGTATAATTAGTAATTTATAAATATTTATATGAGTCGTAATAATATAACAATTGTTCTTGCTACTACCACCAAGATTGGCATCAATAGCTATTCCACCCGAGCTCGTGCCCTAGGTTTTGCGGCAACTATTGTGCCCTTCTACTCATTGAGGCTTGGCCCTTGCCTTGATGGCCAGGTATAGGTCACATGCTTAAGCGCCATCCAAATGTTAATAATAATTATTTTATTAAAAATTAATAATAATTAATAATTTTGATTATTTTATTAATTTAAACTAACTAATTATATCAATGCATTTATCCATTGATTATTTATAATTTATTATTATAAATTATAATTAATATATATAATATTAATATTTAAATTGTTTATTAATTATAATACATGTTAGTTAATTATTATTATTATATATAATAATTATTAATATAATCATAATAATATATTTATTATGTTATGTTAATAATTATATTAACTTATTCAATTAATATATTATTATTAATTAAATTTATAAATAATATATTACAATTATTTATTTTTTTAGTAACTCAAAAAATCTATTATTAATATTATTTGGATATTATTTATTATTGATATAATAATATTTTAAATTATTAAATATTAGAATTAATCAATAATCAATAATTTATTAATCAATAATTAAAATATTTTTGATTATTTTTAATAATTATTTTAAAAAATTCATAAATTATATTATTATTTCATAGCTTATTTATTAATAAATATCGATAATTAAATAATAAAAATTAAATATTTAAAATTTAAAATTTTTAATTATTAACATTCAAAAAATTAATAAGCAAAAGATATGAAAAAATAAATCTATTTACCGATCAAGTTCAAATAGTTATGACTATTTAAACAATTATTTATTTAAAATCATTATGACCTTTTGTTTTGACAAAAAATAATTGTTTCAGTTCATAAAAGCTTATCCAAAATAAAATAATACTAATTTCTTAATATTTCAAAAATTAATAAGCAATTATAATTTATTATTATAATAATATTAGTAATTAATATAAAATAGTTAATTAATGATATTTATTAGTTAAATAATATTAACAATAATTTTTATGACTATTTATTGATATTAATAAATAGTAATAAAAAATTGTCATAATTTTTATAAATTTGTTACAAATTTATATAAAACATTCAATTATTATATTAATGATAATTTGAACTAATAATTTATAAACAATTATTATTGTATTAATTTAATAATATTATAGTATTATTTGAATATAATATAAGTAAATATTTAATTTTTTATATTTGATATTAAATTAAATATTAATATATATTATATTAGTTAATAATTAATACTATATAAAATTAATTTAATATAATATCATATATATTTTAAATAAATAATTATAATTATATAAATTTAATATAATAATAATATTATTATTAATATTATAATTAAAATATTTATTATTTATAATTATAATATAATTAAATATTTAATTAAAAATACATTAATATTTAATTTTATAAGTAAATAATAAATAATAAATTTTATTTAATTAATAATATAATATATTTTATTAAATAATTTAACATTATATAAATAATAAAATGTATTTATTTGTTTTATGATATAAATTATTGATAATTAATAAAATTATTAGAATTATTTAAGTATCATTTAATAATATTATTAATTAATTAATATGAAATATTCAATTAAATTATAATATAGTTCAAATATAATAATATATAACTTAATTTAATTTAATATTAAATATTATATATTAACTTATGTATATATAGTTATAATATAATAATAATATTAATAATTTATAATATTATTAAATTATATTAATATTATTAATATTATTATATTATATTATATATTAATTTAGTTAATTTATAAATTATATTAAATATTATAATATATTTAATATATTAATTTCATTAATCTTATAAATAATTTAATATTTTAAATTAATTATTAATATAATAATTATATTATTATTTATAAATGTTATAATTATAATAAATAAGTATTATCTAAATTTAATAATATAATTATTATAATAATTATTTTTATAATTATATATTTGAACAATTATCTATAATATATTACAATGATATATTAAATCATATAATTAATATATATTCTAAATATTTTTGGATAGAGTAACTAAGATAAAATATAAACAAATTTAAAAGGTATAGGTTCTATAAAAATTATAAAAATTTATTAACATATTAAATATAGTTAATATGTAAAAATTTAAAAAATAAACTAATTTAACTAAAATACAAGTTTAATATAAGTAAGAGATTTAATATTCTAATTGTTAAATTTATTAATTAATTTCTGAAAATAGCTTATAAAATAATTGATTAATATTTTGTTATTAAAATATTGACATAACTATATTTATTGTTAAATATTATTTGATAAGGTACATTTTGGATAGGGAAAAACTGTTTTGTGGTGTGTAAGGTTGATGTTGGTGTTTGGCTTAGTGCTAGTGATAGGTTTTGGCTGGGGTCGATGGTGCTTCATTGCTCAGGTGGGTGATCCAAGTGAGGACGAGACTGGATTTGCATGAGAGTAAGGATTGAAGTTAGGAGGTAGGTCAAGGGTTAGTACCGATAGGAGAGGAGTTTGTTGTGTGCAGGTTTGGTTGGTATTGGTAGGGTTTATATTAAAGTGAAGGCCAGGTAAATTAAATTACAAGATATTAAGTATTATATTAAGCTATAATCTATAAATTACATGTTAATAATTAATGCTTTATATTTAATTATTTATTATTAAATATTGTTTAATATATATTATTAATTAATTAAATATATTAATATTAATAATTAATAAATTAATAACTAAATTTGTTATTATAAATTTATTTTAGATAATAAATATAATGATATTAATATATTAAATATTTAAATTTAATAATATTAAATTATTTTATTATTAATAGTTATTTAATTATAATAAAATTATTATTAATATATTTATAATAATTAATATATTATAAAATAATCTATAATATTTTAAAATTAATTTTATATAGATTAAATATATACAAATATTATTATATATTATAATTTTTTAAATTATTATTTAAATAATTATAATAAATACTATAATCTTTATAGTAAAATTTAATTATTATATTATAATAACATTTGAAAACTCTCTTTTAAGATACTTGAAAATCATTTTTGTCTTGATTATTTATAAAACCATGTTATAATAAATTATTAACTTAGTACAAAATAAAAATAAATTTTTAGTCTCTATACCATACAAATAAGCGTATAATATTTTTTTAATCATAAATTTTAAATATTATATAAAAATTTAATTAACTTAAATGGAGACTAACTACTGAAATAATTGACATCTAAGTGACATCATAGCGTGAAAAAAAAAAAGCACACAGATAACATGAAATTAAAAGAAAATCATATTTTAATCTTTGATTAAATATAATTATTTATTTTTATATAACATGTAATTTATAATATTAATTTATTATCTATTTGTAATAAAACAGATTATACATAATATAATCATAATGATATTAATTATATATTAATTAATTAATATATAATAGAATTTAATTTATTATTATACTTATTAATATTTATTAAATTTTTATATAATTATTAATAAAATCATTACTATATAGACATATTATTAACTAATATAACAATTATTAATTATAGTTAACAAAAACGATATATACTTGTAATAATTCAAAAAATATAAAATATTTTTATACAATTTATTAGTATAAGTTTAATATTATTTAATCTTATAATATATATTAAAAATAATATATATAACTAATAATAATATTATATAAATAATTATTTATTTAATTATATAATTAAATTATAGTTAAAATTAATGCTTATAAAATTTATTAATATTATTTTAATATTTATAATAAAATATTTAAATTATGAATAATAAATTATTCAAATTTTTATTATAACATAATAATTATATTTAATGATATATAATTTCTATTTAAATGATTAATTAATTATAATGATTAATATAAATTTGTATATAATATAATATAAAATTATTAGATTAAAATTTAATATATAATTGTAATGTATTAACTATAATATTATTTTATATTATATAACCATATCATTCAACCATACAATGAATTCTAGATTTAAAACAATATAGTTTTATAACATTATTAAATTAATAGATATTATAAATTAAATGATGGTTATATTAACACAATTAGTTTAAATTTTAAACTATTAAAAAATTAATAATATCAACAATACTAATATGATTATAATATAAAATAATATTATTATTTATTAAAATAATTATAATTTTAATTTTAATAAAATTAAATCAAATATACAATTGTTTAATTAAATTAATATGAATAATATTTTTATTATATATTTATATAATTATGTATAAATCAAAGTTCTAATTAATTAATCATAATTATTCATGATTTAAATAAATTAAACATTAAATAAATATATAATTAATATTAAATTAGAATAATCAATTAAGTCATGATATTAAAATTAATATTTAATATTGATTTATATTATTCATATATTCTAACTATATCAAATAATTAATAGTGAATTGGGGAACCTTTATTATTAATTTAAATTAGATAATTGAAATATAATAAATATTAAATTAAAATAATTTGTATTCATTAATTATAATATATTTATAAGTATAATTATTTAATTCTCAAAGTATATTAATAATTAATATATAAAATAAAAAATTATAGTAGATAATAATATACTTAATCATAATTAAATAACTATTAATAATATTTATAATTATATTTATAAACTATTAATATAATTAATATTATATTTTTTAATATAATAATTTTAAATAATCAATTAAATATCTTATATTTAATTATTAATAACCTTTAATTATAATTAATTTACTTAAAGTATTATTTAATTATTAAATATAATTAATTTAATTTAATTAAATATTATATTTAATATTTAATAATAAAATTTTCTTATTATTATGCTATTAATTAATTATCTTAATTCTTATTTAATTAATAAATATTTAATTAACTATATATTAATAAATTTATTAATATAAATTATTAAATAATTATTTTTAAATAATTTAAATAAATTATTAATAAATATAATTTATTATTATTATATATATGACATTATATTTAATATGTTAAAATAATTAAATAATTATTTTTATATTGATAATTTATTTATAGGATAATAAATTTATATTATTTATTTTTATCCAATATTTATAATTATTATAAATATTAGTTTATTAATAATATATAATATAATATTATTATCAGTGAAATATTTTAATTAATTTAATTAAATATTAATATTAAATTATTAATATTACTAATAAATTATAATTATAATTTTTATTAATTATTTTATATAAATAATTAATATTTGCTAATATAAATAGTATTTCTATTATTTAAATATAAACAATAATTATATATTATATATAATTATAATTTAAAATTAATAAATAGTTATGACTATTTTATCGTTAATTAATAATTTTCAAAACAATTAGTTAAATTATTTAAAATAAATAAAATAATATAGAATTTTATTATTATATATATGTTATATTAATCAAATTCATTTTAAATTAATAACAATTATTTCAAATATTAACAATTATTTATATTTAATTAAAATAAGGAACTATATTTGTCAATATTTATTTTAATATTAATAATTAATCAATATTAATATTAAATAAAAAATGAATTAATTAATTTTTTAATTATAATATAACTATGTGTTTTTATTGTTAATGTTGCAAGAACACTTTCTATTCGGCCATTATTATTAATCTCAATAATTCAATATTATTATTAAAATATAATAATATTATTAAAATATTAATTTAAATAATTAATACTTAATTATTTTTAATTAATAAAATAATATTAAATAATAATATTTCATATTATTAATTTGTTAATTAATATTTCTATGATATAATGCTCAATTAATAGAAATATTAATAATGAAATATTTATTTAATAATGATTAATAAAATATTCATTATTTTAATTAATTATTAATTAATGAATATTTAATAACTAAAATATTAAATATAAATATAAATATAATATTTATTAATATGCCAAAAATTCCCTTTGAAGATGAGTATTATCATTCAATAATATTATAAAATAAAACAAATAGAAATAAAATAGTTCAAATAGATATTTGAACTATTTAAAATTGAACTATTTCAAAAATTAATAAGGACTTAGAGTTGTGTTCTAATTATTTAATTATTATAACTACTTTTAATTTATTTTAATTAAATAAATAAATTTAATAATAATATTTGGATTATTAATGTTCCTAATTCTAAATATACATTGAGTCATTTAATATTTTAAATATTAAAATAATTTTTTATTCAAATATTATATATAATTATATGATGATTAATATATTAATGGTTTATTGTGTTATAAAATTAATAATTGTATTATTATTAATACAATTATTAATCCATAAATTATTAATAATTATAATAATTAATTAATAACATTTTATTAAATATTAATAATTTAATTTATATAATTAAATATTGTTATTAATAATTTATAGTATAAATTATATTATACTCAAATATAATTGATATTATTATTTGTAATTAAATTATTAATTAATAATCGTTAATATCATTAACAAATATTAATTTATTAATATTTCATATTAATTGTTAATATATATATATAATTATTTAATATTATATACAATTAATATATAATTGTATATTAAATAATTTAATTAATATATATTAGTTAAGTCTTATTAATATTAATAATAATTTAATTATTAATTTTTAACAATAATTAGAAATTAATCATAATTTCAAATTTATTTTATATTAATAAATAATATTGTTAATAATATTTATATTTAATTATTAAACATATAATATTAAATTATATAATTAATTTAATATTATATATTATTTATTTAATAATAAACAAATAGATATTAATTAATAATAATATTATTAAGTATAAATATTATAATATGAATAATATTAATATTTAACATTAATCATAATAACAATAATTTAATTTAAATTATTAAATACTTTTTTATTAATTAATGATTATTAATTAAAATATATTAATCAAATATAATTATAAGATACCTGTTTGAGATCATAATAGGTATTTTAATATAATATGTTGTTACTTATTAATAACTATAAGATTTGAATACATTTAAATATTTAAGTATAATTTATAATAAATAATTAATATTTATTATTAATAAGTATATATTTAAATGTTATTTAATTGTTATAATTATTTATTAGTAATTCTACTAAGTAATAATAATATTTATTTAGTTTAATTAAATAAGATAATTTATTTAATCATAATAATTAAATGGAGTATTAATTACTTATTATTTGGATATTATTTATTATTGATATAATAATATATTAAATTATATTATTACCATGGATACTAATTAAGTAAATTATGATAATAATTTGAAATAAATAAAGATTAATTAAATTTAGTTATTTAAAATAAGCTAATTTAATTAAAGATATAAAAATTAATATCTCTTACTTATTAATTTATTTGAATAATTTGATATTTGCCTTATCTCAAATATCGGATTTCTGAATAATTATCTATTTTAATTGTCAATAATTTATCATAAAAGATCAAATATACATTTTAAAATATTTATGATTATTTTTAATAATTATTTAACAAAAATCATAAATTATATTATTATTTCATAGCTTATTTATTAATAAATATCAATAATTAAATAATAAAAATTAAATATTTTAATTTAAATATTTATAATTTATAATTATTAACATTCAAAAAATTAATAAGCAAAAGATATGAAAAAATAAATCTGTTTATTGATCAAGTTCAAATAATTATGACAATTTGAACAATTATTTATTTAAAATCATTATGACCTTTTGTTTTGACAAAAAAACAATTGTTTTAGTTCATAAAAGCTTATCCAAAATAAAATAATACTAATTTCTTAATATTTCAAAAATTAATAATCAAGAGTTTAAGAAAATTAATTTGTTTACTGAACAAATTTAAATAGTAATGACTATTTGAACAATTATCTATTTAAAATCGTTATGACCTTTTGTTTTGTCATAAAACAATTGTTTTAGTTCTACAAGCTTATTCAAAATAAAACTAATTTATTAATATTCAAAAAATTAATAACTAAGTGATTTAAAAAGTTAATTTGTTTATCGAATTAGTTCAAATAGTCATGTCTATATAATGTTTAAAGAAATTTGATATAATAATATTTGATTATTAATAATTTATTAATAAATATAATATTATATTTTTACTTAGAAATATAATAGTTATATAAATTATTTGAACTTATGTAATATTATAAGTTATTTAATAATTGTATTTGAATTATTCAATTTTTTTTATACTTTATTATAAATTATATCTATAATAGTTATGACTATTTCAATAATTATCTATTTAAAATCATGATGACCAATTGTTTTGTCATAAAACAACTGTTTCAATTCATAAAAACTTATCGAAAATAAAATAATACTACTTTATTAATATTTCAAAAATTAATAAATAATAGATTTAAAAAATAAATCAGTTTACTGAATCAATTCAAATAATCATGGCCATTTAAACAACTATTTATTTTAAATCATTATTACCTTTTGTTTTTGTCATAAAGAAATTGTTTTTCAACAAATAAGATTTTTCTAAATAAAATAATACTAATTTATTAATATTTTAAGAATTAATAAGAGATTTAAAAAAGAAATCTATTTGTTGATCCGTTCAAATAGTTATGATTATTTGAACAATTATCTATTTCAAATTGTTATAACCTTTGCTCTATCATAAAACAATTATTAATACAAGTTTATATTAATTAAAATATATTAATCAAATATAATTATAAGATACCTGTTTGAGATCATAATAGGTATTTTAATATAATATGTTATAACTTATTAATAACTATAAGATTTGAATACATTTAAATTATTTAAGTATAATTTATAATAAATAATTAATATTTATTATTAATAAGTAATATTTAAATGTTCTTTAATTGTTATAATTATTTATTAGTAATT
>NW_019168392.1:0-21625 GCF_002303985.1 Durio zibethinus | reverse complement strand
ATTTAATTCAGCTTATAAATCTTATTACACTTTTTTATACTTTTTTTTAAATTGTTATTTTTAGTTTTTTTTTTTGAGGATATATTATAGATAAAATGATATTTTGTGTTTTTGGAAGTACCTCGTGCATTATCAACATTCTAATATTTATAAATCTGATAATATTAAAATTTTAAATTCAATCCTCATCATATATGAATTTAATTTATTTTTTATTAAATTTATTTAATTATGTGTCAATTTTTTTGTTTGATTTAATTCAATGATTTTTTATCGGAATATAATACTTTCTTATACTATTAAGTTCATAAAAAATTAATAATTAAAGAATTTCCCAAATTTTCCATTGACATGAATTTTTTTTTTTGGGAACTCTTGGACGCTTTGCAACCTGACTAGCGTTTTTGCTTTATAAAAGGAGAATGATTTTCTGGCTTTAATTTGAAATTTAAAACTAGAAATTAAAAATCCCCCTCCCTATGACTCATATACCATAATCACTACTTATGATAAGCATGGTTAATCGAATTCTTTTTAATTATATTATAAAAAGAAAAAAAAGAATGAAAAAAAAAAAGTGCAAGCTTTATGCGGTTAATTGTACATTATTTGCCTAAAATACGAATAGTTTATATTTTGATTTTTTGTCTATGGAAATACATTTTTTTATAATAAATAATAAATAAACCAATAAATGTAGTAACCAAAAATTCAAATTTTAAAACTAAAGAAAATATTTACGTGTATGCAAATAATATGTAGTTATATACTAACATAACTTTTGTTTCCATCATCGTTTCATCATTATTATCAATATGATCAAGAACAACAAATTAATTAATTAAGCATAATAGTTAGAAAAAAAGTCGGATAGGTACCTCTGTTATGGCATGCACAGGATGTTTTGAATCCATGATGACACTTGCGGTCGACTTGGGAGATTTGGTTTTCTTGAAAAACGTCAAAGTACGGAATCGGAAATGATAACCAATTGGAGCAAAACTCTTTAGGTCTGATAGCTCAGAAAGATTCAATAGTCCGAATTTAGGGAGCACTATTCCCTTTTGATCATCTTCAATGTTTAGTTCACCTTGATACCCAAAGACTTGCTCTAGTTTAGAAGCCCCTCCAATTTCGATTCTTTCGAGGTTTGAAAGAGAACGAGTGACACTAATAGGAAACAAGCTTTTCAAATTGCTGCACCCAAAAATCCATATACATTGAAGACTAGGAAAGGAAATAGGTTGGAGATGACCCTTTCATGATGTTGCTATTGAAGTTTGGTCCATTTCAATGATTGCTTCCAACTCCTCACAGCACTTTATATCCAAAACTTTCAATTGCGGCAAATTTGGAGCAAGCATAGAAGAAAAGAGAGATTTCAGCCTATTACAATTTGACACTTTTAAGTCTTTAAGATAAGGAAGGCTTACAATTTGGATGGGACCTTAGAACTCATGTATACCCTTTAGATTTAAAATCTTTATCGTTGAGAATAAGTGTCCATTTTGAATTTGAAATATATTCTCAATTAATAGTATCGCACATTTTTTTTGTTCAAACTCAGAGAATCGCAATTCTTGTATAAATATAAAAATATCATAGTTTCATTAAATTTTGAATAAGTTACAATGGTCAAAGAATATATGACTTCAAAAGTACCAAATCATATCTATATATATATATATATATATATATATTACAATCTATAAAACTAGCTTTTTTAGCCCGTACAAGGTACAGGAATTTTAATTAAAATTTTCATAATTTTAAATTTATTTTTAATTATTTATCTAATATATAATCATATATTTATAAATGCTAAGTTATAATTAAATAATAATTTATATATAATATATTATAAATAATATTGTTCACTAAAACAATCTAAACTTTTGTAAATTTTCAAAAATTATAAAAATCCTTTTTTATTGAAAAATATTTTTTTTAATTTATTTGCTAAATATTAAAAATTTTGTTACCGCTTTTTTCTTGTTTGAAAAAAAAATCAAGAATCAATATTTAAATAGTTAAAATTAATAATTGTTTTTATCATAATGTTGATTATGTGGTGTGTGTATATATATATATATATATATTTGAATAACAAATCACAATTATTAATTTTGTTATAATCATTTGCTTTTTATTAGTTTTTATTTTTGACTACTTCAAGTAATTATTACATAAATATATTGGGTTAACAATTATTTCTATAAATGTCAACAAATAAAGTTATTTTTAGATAAAAGGGAAACAATAATTCTTTATGTTATACTTTAAAACCTTTTTTTGAAATATATTTTTTATTTTTAATAATTTTTAACATAATTGATAATATTTTTGTGAGTTAGATATGCTAGTGATCATTATTCTTCTCAAATCATCTATTGTAGACAAAGAAATTCAATAATAAAAAGTATAACAAAAGAAAATAGAGAATATAAATTTACATATTAATTTATCAAGGTTAAATATATATAATAAAAGTAAATATGTTAATAAATTAACAAAGAATAAAAACATTGAAGAAATGAATAAAACAAAAGATATATAATACAAAAATTTAATTATAATCAATCTAAGCAAAACTAAAAAAAGTTATCAGTTAAAGAAAAACAAATAAATTAACCAAATATATAATATAAAAATATTTGAATTAGAACATAAATAAAACATTATATTTGTTTTCAAAGTAGAATTATATTTTTATCTAACTTTTTTATCAACATTCAAATGTCTCATATTTTCAAATAAAGATGTAAGCTTTTATTCTTTAAAAATACAAGCTTTTTAGTAATAATTCATTAACTTATCTAAAAGTATTAAATTTAAATAATTTATTAAATAATTTTTAATTTTTGATAGATTTTAATTTGAATTTAAATAATTATCTAAAAATATTAAATTTAAATAATTTATTAAGTAGAATTATTTGACAGAAAATAAAATTTTATTAAGTATATATATTAGAAACCGTCATTAAATTTAAAAAGAAAAGATAAATTATGATTTAATATATTTGAATTCAAATTTTATTCAAAAATTTCAATATGACATAGATATTGATTTCAATTTAAATAATTATCCAAAATGTTCAATTTAAATAATTATTAAAAAATTTTATTTGATAAATAAAATAATATAAATATTATCTTATACGTTATTAAAATAGGTTATCCACCTAGACATCTACATAAGCAATTTTGATCATGTAATCTTGTATGTTGTTATAATATATATATATATATATATATATATTAGATTATCAAATAAGATGTATTGATATATACGTTTACTTAAATAATTTCTTTGTAGGATAATGTTTATATTATTATATTATTTATCAAATAACTCTATTCAATAAATTATTTAAATTTAATATTTTAGAATAATTATTTAAATTCAAATCAAAATCTATAAAAAAATTTTGCATAAATTTTAAATTCAAATATATTAAATTATAATTTATTTTTTCTTTTTACATTAATCATTGTTCCAAAAATATATATGTATTTATATGCTTAATATATTTTTATCTACCGTCAAATAATTCTATTTAATAAATTATCTAAATTTAATATTTTTGATGACTATTTAAATTCAAATCAAACTCTACCAAAAGTTGAAAATTTTATATAAGTTTTGAATTTAAATATATTAAATCATAATTTATCTTTTCTTTTAAAATTTAATCATAGTTTCAAATATATATATATATATATATACACACTTAATAAATTTTTATTTGATGAAATTAGAATCTAAAATTGAAAGTAAAGAGTTTATAAAGTAGAGGTCACCTTCTAGCCAAGCTTATTTTATTTGTTGTTATTAGAATTAGAAATTTAAGAATACAAGCTTTTTTTTTTTTTTACTTGAAGGTTATGATTTATTGGTTTTCACGGGAATGGACAAAAGTTAGAAAGAAGAGTAAATCACATCATACTATGAACAAGTTCATTTTTGCCTTTATTATTCTTTTATTTCTTTTATTTTCTTTTTTATTTGCAAAAATAAGTATGTGATGGTGTTGAATTGCTTTTACTTTTATATAATTTTTGCTTAAATGACATTAATTTTTTTATCAAATTTCAAAAATGGAAAGAAAACGTACATACATTTGGATTGGTTTCAACTCGGTAATAGGTATGGATCATTACTTTTTTTCATATTTTATTTTATTTCCTTCATTTGTTTGTTCCTTCAAACTGTTTATTTGATTTTATTTCTATTATATGATATTTACATTTGATTTGATTTATTGTTAAAAAAATTTGATTTATATATTTTTATATATTTAGTTAAGTTGGATATTTGTTATGAATAAGTTCAAAAGATTTTAACTATATATGCGTTCTCAATTTGTATATTTGGTTTTTTTTATACATGTATCTTTGATTTATGTTTTAATAAAAAGCAAATATATATGTTAAAGTTTGTAAAAAATAAGAACTAATAAAAGCAAATGGTTATGAACAAATTAATAATTATATATGGTTTATTGTTCAATCAAATATATATATAAACGAAATTATTATTATTTGATGTTTTATTTTTGGTTCAACGTTATAAGATTTAATAGTTTATGAATATTCTATTAATATAAATGTCTTTTACAATTTAATAAAATGATGTATTTTTTATATCCATATTAACATTATCATAAAAAAATTATTAATATTAACTATTTAAAGATTGACCCTTACTTTTTCGATCAAAAAATAAATAATTAGTAACAAAATTTTTGGTGTTTAGCTGAAAATTCACTAAAAATTTATTATTGTAGAAATTTAAACAATCCAAATTAAGTTGAATATAACTAGAACCTAGAAAGCATGAATAGTGACAAATAATATAGTTAAGACATGACATGGTATATAGTGTTAGCTTTCTCAACTTGCAAGCCACGTAATAAGTACAAATTTAGTTTAGTTACTAACTTGTAAGCCATGTAATAAGTATAAATTTAGTTTAGTTACTAATATAATTTAATTAAACTTTATTTCTTTTAAACTTCAACAGAAGTTAATTATATGATCAATATATAAAGTTTAGTAATTTCTCATTATTCATTAAAGGAGAAATGGAAAGAGAATAGGTACCTCAAGCTCACCCATTTCATGGGGAAAATCAATGATTTGCACTAATCCATTACAGAAATGTATGGAGAGTTCTTGTAGATGCAACAAACTTTGAGCAAGGCAAGGCGGGAAGATGGCTTTCAATTCACCGCAGTTCCAAATGTTTACAACCTTTAGACTTTGGAGGCTTGCATGATATTGATGGGTTGATTGTAATTTCCAATACTCTCCAATTCTGGTAAAAGGTATAGATACAAGCTTGTTAGATTTGAGAGTAGTGGCATCTGACTAATTTTTTCCTTTTCAAGAAGCACATCCATTTCAAATACCACTTTCAACCGCTTACAATCTCCAATGGTCACATCTTTTAACTTTTATAAGAAGCTAATCGGAGGCGGACCATGGCACAATCCTTTCAAACAAGTCATGTCCTCCATTCTTAATTTCACCAAATTAGAGAATGCAGTGGTTCTTTCTTTCTCTCCTGTTGTATCCATCAAGCATTCCATATCATCGCAATCTCCAAGCTCAAGAGAAGTTAATTCATTTAGGCCCTTTGGATCTACGTTTGGGACAATATTTTTGTGTCCCTTGACATCCTCCAGATTCAACTTTTCCACATTGCAAAACAACTCCTTGAATGCACTAAATGAAATGAGAAACGTCCGATGTTCAAGGTTCTCAATTTTAGCTCCGGCATAAATTGAAGATCTTCATTTATAGCTATAATGTAGCTTTGTAATTTAGGGAACACAAAGTTTTCTGGAAAACATTGAGCAGTAGAAACTCTCAGTGATAGCGCAGTCAATCGAGACAATGAATTCAACTCTGATAAATTAACATTGTTTTCACAAGTCACGTGTAGCTGTTGGAGTGATGTCAACCTGTTTGTTACACACAAATACAAAAAACTATTATCAAACACTTCAAGCGAATCATAAAAATAGAAGTAAACACAAATTAATTTTAATTATCTCAGCAAATATAGCCTGATTCTTCAGCACCTTTTCTTAAAAAAAGGGCTACAACTTCGAATGGTTCATAATAATGGGAGTGACCGAAAGCTTATGTTAGATATGTATCCCATAGTTTAATAAATAAAAGAAAAATAAATAACATAAAACTAAATACTTAATTTTGTGCAATATGCTAAAAAGAAATTGACATCTACTATTACCTTGATAGTAAATTAGGGGGAAAATTGATCTGTTCGCAATGCCACTAATTCTTCGGGTAGCTCATAAATATTAGTATCAGAAAATGCAAGAATCTCAAGGTTTTTCAAATTTCCCAACGATGAGATGTTCTCCAACTCACAATTTACTAGACACAGAGTTCGAAGATTTGTTACGAATTTAAGTACTTCTAGTGAGAAAATGACATCTTGGAGATGCAAAACTCGGAGGGCTTTCATTCCTTCAACAAATGCAATCGCGGCTTCCACCAAAGTCTTTCCTGTAAAAATCAAAAATTTTGAGTTCTGGAAATTCTAACTTTTCAGGAAAAATATTTATTTTGCTGTTCCAAAAGGAGATTGCTGTATGGGATTCACATCTTTCACTTATAGGCCATTCCATCAACCCCTCTTTTACCATGAATATATTTTTCCCCGTAGATGTTATCCAATGAGCAAAATCACGAACCACGTCATGCATGCTTACATATCTTTCATCATCATCATTATCAGTTCTTAATAACAAACCAGCCTCTTGGAGTTTTCTTAGTGCTTCACGAATTTCTCTCCGCAAGTCTTCAATTAAGTAAATATGAGAAAATAATCCATGACCAATTGCAAACATAACCAACGACTCAATATCAATATCCCAATCTTCTGGAAAAAGGGAACATAGCAAGAAACATGTTCGAATATTATCTCCCTTCAAATAATCATAACTCAGCTTAAGGCAGTTGTAGATACCTTGAGAAACCTCTTCATTGTCTAAATGTCTTGAGTCCTTGAGTCGCTTATTTGCTGCTTTCCACCCATCTAGACTTGCACCTTTTAATTCTTTTCCGATTGTTGCAATTGCATTGCATTCACTAGCAACCTCCTTGGCTACATCATTCAATCTCAAAGAAACATCTTTTAGACCAACAGTATCTTTGAACAAAGCCCATGCTTCACCTTCGGATAAGATGTCAAGTAAAAAGCCCACGCTTCACCTTCGGATAAGATGTCAAGTTTAAATTTCTGTTGGCAATTCATACGAACACAGACTTGTTAAAGACGTGTGGTCAGAAGAACTTTGCAACCTCCGTGTTCAACTCCGAATGGAATACCTACAGTCTGCAATTTAAATTCATTCCAAACATCATCGATAATTATGAGGATCTTCTCCACGCCTTGCAATCTCCGCTGTAACTCTTCTGCTTTTCCTTCTTTCGTGCTTGCTTCAAATTTCAAACCTAATAATTCTGCAATTTTATCTTGAATTTTGCTGAGGTTTGGCGCTTGGGACATTGTAGCCATCACAACTTTGTCAAAGAGCTTTGCTCTTTAGCATGCTTCCCAGCTTCTTTTGCCAAAGTTGTTTTGCCTACCCCTGGCATTCCATACAATCCAATCATGTTCACACCATCAGTGTTTAGAGCCTTGATGATCTCATTGAAAGTAAAATTTGAAGACTCATTAGGCATGAAATCTTTAGAGGTGAAGAATTCTATTCCTTCTAGAGGAGCACGGTGCCCCACCCGTGGAAAGTTACAACTCACAAGTAGTTTATCGATAGAGATCGTCTTCTTTGCCACTTTCTTACGTAAGCAATATCGCCAACCCCAACTTGGACACCAATTGAAACACTTCATACGTTCTATTTCAGCTTCCAGACACTGGGTTTCTTCCAGTTCTTTCTCTGCCCTTTTTAACCAGTCTAGGACATCCTTAATAGAAATTAAAAGAAAAAGGAAATAAAGATTAGTGACAATAAGATTATAAGAACATTGAATTTTATGTTCTTTTTTTGGAGTTAAAAAATGCAAATCAGAATAGATATAGCATGAAATAAAATAAAAAATAGAAACCAAAGAAACCAAAAATTATACAGCTATACTATTTTCGCTTCTTTTATTGTAGAGACAAATATACCTAGGAAATATGGATTTTCAGGATCCAAAATCGGGCTTTTTATTTCGGTCCACACAGATTTTTTTTTTTTTTTGAGTCCAAAGAAAACTTAAGTAGAAACCAAGCTTGTTTCAAATGAACAAAGAGCTTCAAGTATCCACAAATATTGAGAAGTTGTGCTTGAAATCTTTATGACTGATTGAAACTATAAAGAAAAGTTTGATCAAAGACTTGTTTAATTTCTTTAGATTCTCCTTTATCATCATTATTATCATTTTACTCGTTCAAATCCTTAGTGGAAGACAACTAAACAAGGACCAAGCATCTTTTCCTTTTGTTAGGAGTCGGGAGCAATGCCTAATTAATACTAATTTAATTAAAACTTATTAAAACTTATTAAAAATATTTTTTTGGTATGCAAGAAGATATCTAGATTTAAGAGTACAATTTGCATGTGAAAAAGTATTAACACCTCATAGTACCCATTAAAAAATTATACTAATTAATAACATGTTATCCTTTATTCTTGATAAAAAATGACCTTAATTTTAAATTTTAAAAATATTTTTTTGAATCCCATTTATTATCATAAAACCCTTTTTTTCCCATCCTTTTTAGAATCGCTTTATTTAGAAATAAAATGAAAATTTTTTCATTTTGAATTCCTCAATATCTTTTTAAAATTTAGAAAAATGTTTTTCACTTGGGTATTTTCATGATAATCTTTAAATCAAAGATAATATTTTTTCATAAGGAATAATTATTGAGAATGCCTCCAATATTTAGGTAGGGTCTCAAGAAATATTTTATTTAGGATATTATCTTATTTTATTTATAAAAAATATATTTTTTAAAATCATCTTTTGCTACTTTATATATCTTTTGAGAATAGCAAAAATGTATGTTATGTAACATAAAACAAATTAATGATGCAAATATAAACTAACAGACACAAATGACCAATTTAATTCACCTTATAAATCTTTAACTTTATCACTTTTTATTTTTTCATTGTTGCTTTTTTTTTTTTAAAAAAAATTTAGTGATACAATGAAAATATTTTTGTGTTTTTGGAAGTAACCTTTGTGCATTATCAACATTCTAATATTTATAAATCTGATAATATTAAATTTTTAAATTCAATCCTCATCATATATGAATTTAATTTAATTTTTTATTAAATTTATTTAATTATGTGTCGATTTTTTTGTTTGATTTAATTCAATGATTTTTTATTAAAAAAGTATGCAAGCTTTATGAGGTTAATTGTACATTATTTGCCTAAAATATGAATAGTTTATATTTTGATTTTTTGTCTATGGAAATACATTTTTTTATAATAAATAATAAATAAACCAATAAATGTAGTAACCAAATAATTCAAATTTTAAAACTAAAGAAAATATTTACATGTATGCAAATGCATTTTCATTAATTAATTTCATTTCACACTGTTTAAAAACATGATATTTAATACATGGCTGGATCAGGACGTGAGCAAATGGATGAAATATGGCTAATGTTCAATTAATTAACAAATCGGGGAAAATGTATTTATATTGCTGACGCAATAAAAACTAAATGAAAAATAATAAAAAAGAGGGCCAAAACCTTTTGTCCTTTTTCACAATGATGCTCCTTCCAACAATATTTTATCCCTTGGTCTTTGAGGAAAGTGATGGCCTTTGAGTACCATGTTCTCTTCTTCCAAATGAACCACCCAAAAATTCCCATTAATTAGATGAATTGTAAAAAATCTTAAAGATCTCAGTGAAATTTAAAAAATTATATATTCTAATAGTTGAACTACATAATAGTATTTTAGCCATTTACATGTTTTGATTTGGTTTATATTTTTAGTCATTCTTTTTAAATGTCATAAATTCATCATCATTATTGCATGATATATTTCTACAAATTTAGCCACAACTTAAAGCAAAAAATCTCCACAAAGTATATTGAATGTAAATTTGTGGCATAATTAATTTTAAATTCAATTTGGTTCATATTATTTGAAGATACTCGCATGGGTTTTAATATTTTTGAATGCTTCACTATTCATATATATATATATATATAATACTTTGATTTTCAAAATTAATATAAAAAATTGTCAAAAAAAATTTATTCATATTTCACGTCCTATCACAAGAGTCCATATAATATAGCATATAAAATACATATCATTGACGTAATTATTAAATCACCGCAATAAAAACAAGCATGGAAAACCATCTATGATATGCAAGTAGACATAACTATGTACAATTCATCCATACAAGCTGCTACAAGTGTTGCGCCTGAAGCAATAATCACAACAATATAGAAGCAATAGACAACAATCAATAATCAAATACGCAGGAAAAATAAAGCACACCAAGATTTACGTGGAAAACCCTTCAGTGTAGAGGGAAAAAACCACGGGCCGCCAGAAAAATCTTCACTATCAAATAATAGTTATACAAAGTTCTTCTCTAGCTAAAACTAGAGCTAATCAACAACTAGAGAAACAATTGGAGAAATCTCACCAAATAAGTGACTCAACAAATACACCCTGGATTTGTTCCTAGAGAGCTTCAAACCCGATCTTCACCGTTCAGAATGTAGAACTCTGAATCATAAACCTCCTGACAAGGTTCCAACTCAATCGGACCACGGATTGACTTCCGTTCAACCAACTCTCCCTTCTCCTTTTTTCTCTCTCTGCTTTTCCTGGCTTTTCTTCTTTTTTCTGCTTGGTTTTCGACACAACATAAAACAACCCTACCTCCTTTTTAATTAAGTAGCTAGGGCTCTGAGTAAAATAAAAGATCAAGGCCCATGGCCTTTACTTGGTCCAAAACCACTTACATGGGGCTAGACCCCATTTTCCTAACAATCTCCCCTCCAGCCCCATTAGGAGGAGATTCATCACCATAGCAGTTTCATTTGGAACTTACCTTGGCCAGGGAACTCACTCCGGCCAAGTTACTGCAAAGCTCAAGCTTTTCCCTGGGAAGTATCTTAGTCAACATATCTGCCACATTTTTATCAGTATGGACTTTCTTCAATAGCATCTGCTGTTCTTCAATCACTGAACATAACCAATGATATCTAACATCAATGTGCTTTGTTCTAGCATGGTACATGGTATTCTTACTCAAATCTAAAGCACTCTGGCTATCACAAAATACCACATACTCTTTCTGATTTAACCCTAATTCAAGAAGAAAACGTTTCATCCAAAGCATTTCTTTACATGCTTCAGTTGCTGCAATATACTCAGCCTCTGTAGTTGACAAAGCAACACACTTCTGCAACTTAGACTGCCAAGATACAGCTCCTCCTGTAAAAGTGAACAAATACCCTGAAGTAGATTTCTTACCATCAAGATCGCCTGCCATGTCAGCATCAGTAAACCCTTCTAGAACTGGTTGTGAAACTCCATAAGTCAAGCACATTTTTGAGGTACCCCTCAAATATCTAAAAATCCATTTCACTGCTTCCCAATGAACCTTTCCTGGATTAGAAAGAAATCTGCTCATTACACCAACTGCATGAGCAATGTCAGGCCTTGAACAAACCATAAGATACATTAAAGAACCGACTGCAGAAGAATAAGGAATACTAGACATAGCTAGTTGCTCTTCCTTAGACACTGGACAAGATTTCTTACTTAGGTGAAAATGGTTGGCAAGTGAACTGCTAACTGATTTAGCATGTTGCATGTTGAATCTACCAAGCACTCGTTCAACATACTTTTCCTGTGACAACCATAGCTTTCCAGCTTTCCTATCCCGGATAATGCCCATACCAAGAATCTGCTTTGCTGGACCTAAATATTTCATATCAAAAGACTTAGACAATTGTTCTTTCAACCTGCAAACCATACTAGCATCTTGTCCTACAATCAACATATCATCAACATATTGTAGACACCCAATTGGGTCCGGGCCCCAGATCAATTGGGCCTGGCCCAAACGGGTAAGGCCCAATTCAATCCTGTATTTTTTTTTTCTTTTTCTTCTTTTGTATTTTATGTATTTTATTATTATTATTATTATGTATATATTTATTTATTTATTTTTATTTAGATTAGATTTATATGTATTATTATTTATATAGTTATATATTATTATTATTATTTTTTTTTTTTGTAATATATTTTTGGGTTTATCTTATTTTATTTTTATTATTTTTTTTATATCTGTTAATTTATTTTTTTTTTGAATTATCTGATATTATTTTTATTTTTTAATTTTGATTTTCTTTTCTAATTATTATTTTTTTATTTTGATTTTGGAGGGCTAAGATTGAAGTGAAGAATCCCACTTGGAGGGGAATTCAATCAGAAGAGTCCAGTTGGATTCAAAGATTGAATTCCCGTCCAAGGAGGAATTGGGATTGATCAGGAACTCCTGATCAATCCCTATAAAAGGGACCCCTGGAACAGAATGAACACACAGAAAACAGTAAGCAAAGCTACTGATTTGAGAGAAAAGGAGGCGTATAGGAAGCTAGGAAAAGTTTAGGAGTGTTCTGGGAGTGAGAAAAATTTTTAGAAATTTTTGGCGAAAATTTTTTCTGGAAATTTCTGGGAAATTTCCAGATTCCGACGAAATTCCGGCGAAGTTTGAATTTTCCGGCGAAAATCAGGCAACATTGAAGTTTCCGGCGACCTGCCCAGTTTCCGGCGAAGAATCCCAGAAACCGGCGACTTTCCGGGCCAACTTCCGGGTGAAATTTCCAGATTCCGGCGAAAATTTCCAGAATCCGGCACCGGTGGTTCTTCGGTTTCTAGAGAGAAGGGAGAGAAAAAGGAAGAAGAGAGAGAGAGGGGAGGAGCGTTCTGCCGAAAAACGGAGGAAGGTGCCTTTTATACCCTCCCAAAACGACGTCGTTTGGCCTTAAGTAACCAGAGGATCCGCGCGTTTTGCCGCAACCCGACCCGACCCGGGCGTCGACCCGCTTTCTGACCCGCGCGTGCCAGGCCCCCTCCGAGTCGCGAGCCGAGCCAAGCGCCAAGCCGCTCCCCGAGCCGTTTCCTGCCTTGAGCCGAGCCGAGCCGAGCCGCGATCCGAGCCGCTCCAGGTTTTTTGTTTTTTTTTCTATATTTTATTTTATTTCCTTGTTATTTTAATATTTCTATTATTAGATTAGGTTTATGTAATATTCTTTTTATTTATTTTTTATTATTTTATTTTCTTTAAATAAAAATAAAAAATTCCAAAAAAAAAATATATTTTTAGGGAAAAGTTGAAAGTATCAATTTTCCTCAGAAATAAATTTCAAAAAAAAAAATATTTTGGGGAAAAGTTGAAAGTATCAATTTTCCTCAGAAATAAATTTCGAAAAAAAAATATTTTTAGGGAAAAGTTGAAAGTATCAATTTTTCCTTAAAAGAAAAATAAATTTCCAAAAAAAATATATTTTAGGGAAAAGTTGAAAGTATCAATTTTCCTTAGAAATAAATTTTCAAAAAAAGGGTTTTTGAGGAAAAGTTGAAAGTATCAATTTTCCTTGAAAATCGAAATTTCCAAAAAATATTTTTAGGGAAAAGTTGAAAGTATCAATTTTCCCTACAAAAAAAATCATTCTTTCCTTCCTTTCTATCTTAATTTTGATTTTGTTTTTTTCTTTAAATAATCCGACGACGGAGCCTCTGTAAGTGAAACAGTAGTTTTTCTTGCATACTCTTGAGGTGAGGGAATTTTCTCAATTTTCTGCTAAAAGTATTAGAGTCAATTGAGAATAATTTCCAATAACTAATTACTTGGTAAAATTTTAAGGCTTTTGGATAACACAAATTTAAGCTGGTACCATCTTTTGATGGGCGTTGTGAGGGTGCTATAACCTTCCTCACACGTAACCGAACTCCCGAACCCTGTTCTGGTTAGTAGACCTGAACCTATTCTTTTAGGGACCCTTAAGCTTAGGTGTTCCCTGAAAGGACAGATTCCTTAGGTGGCCAATCGCACCTAGATAAAAAAGATTGGTGGCGACTCCCTAAAAGTCAATGTCTAGCGATAGATCCCCGGATCTAGACGTTATGACAGCTTGGCGACTCCACTGGGGACCTTGAGAGTCAGGCCAGCAAATAATTTGTGTTATCCAAAAGCCTAATAAAATTGAACCTTTTGTATATATG
The DNA here is from genome assembly GCF_002303985.1 of Durio zibethinus. The sequence continues at coordinate 7,350 of NW_019168392.1, read as the reverse complement.
TGTTATTATTCATTCATGTTTATTTACTTGTTAATTATGTCATTCATGTGCATGTGCATAACATGAGCTCTACACCCGAGCTCCGTCCCTCTAGGAGGGAGTAAAGTACCTATTGCTTTCGTGAGGTCTAATGCCTCCGCAGTGGCTAGCGAAATACTCCCACTCAAATTGAACCTTTTCCGCTTGTAGCCTGTAATGGGTGAGGATTAGGGTGCCTTACTAGTCTGTGATGGACAAGGATGTAAGGAGCAATTTGAGGACCTTTAGACTCTGACCTTAAAACCACATGTAGTGAACTTTAAGAGTGCCTACACCTAGGATAGAGCCCTTTCTACCCAATGATAGATATACCCTGAAATTAGGACATAAAAAGGGTGTTTGTCTAATCATTTTGATTGTTTAACTTTGTGTGTTATTTTTATCATATGTAACATTATGCATCAACATCACTTACGTTTCATCCACGGAACTAACTATGTTGTTTGTCTGATTGTATGCATCTGCATTATTTTTATGATCATGTTTTAACACAATCATTTGCATTCATTTCATACTAGATTTCATTCAGAAAAATGTACATTTCATTTGTGTATCAAAGCATCATACATAAAGCATAACATTTCTAATTATGAGTATGGTACTCAAGGCTCCAGGATAGCTCCATCTAGCAAAAATCTTGCCCATCGATTTAACACAAGATCCAGAGCAAGGCAAATGGAGCAGGAAAATTCTCAGAGATTTGAAAAGATAGAAAAAGCTCAGGAGAAGATTGAAAATGAACTTAGCAAAATTCTGGAGGCTCTCAATAATATGAATAAAGGAAAGGAGTTGAAGGAAGTACAAGCCAGCAAGAAGTGGCTGACCCTTTGTACCCTCCAGGTTTTGGCCCACCTCAAGCCCAGTCTGCTCAAGAGGTCCCGCCACAACATTTCGCATATCCTGGAATGCCATCAGCTTTCAACCCAGGGCAGTATAATAGCTATATAAATCCTGTCTTCACTGAAAAGGCAGCAGAACCAATTCCTGATCTAGATGATTTAAAAGAGAAGGAGAAGGAAAAGATGAGAGTGGAAGCTGAGGAAAGTTCCAAGATTAGCATGCTAGAGCAAAGGCTAAGGGCTGTGGAAGGATTTAGCTTTTATGGGTCAGTTGATGCTGCTGGGCTCTGCCTAGTCCTGATGTGGTTATCCCTATAAGTTCAAAGTACCAAAATTTGAAAAATATGACGGTAAAAGTGCCCAAAACCCACATCACCATGTATTGCAGAAGATGGCAGCTCATGCACATGATGAAAAACTCTTGATGCATGTTTTCCAGGACAGTCTTACTGGCTCTGCGCCAGATGGTATGTTCAGTTGGATAGGACTCGTATTCGCTCTTGGAGTGATATGGCACATGACTTCATCAGTCAATATCGACACATTATCGATTTGGCCCTGATCGTTTATCTTTGCAGAATCTGGAGAAAAAGTCAAATGAGTCTTTTAAAGATACGCCCAGAGATGGAGAGATATAGCTTCACAGGTACAACCTCCACTGACAGAAAAGAGACCACAGTGCTGTTTGTTAGCACTTTGAAACTCCCTATTATGAAAAGATGATAGGGAATGCAACAAAGAATTTTGCTGACATGGTGATCTCTGGAGAAATTATTGAAAGTGCCATAAAAAATGGCAAGTTGAAAGGAGGAGAAACCAAGAAGGCATCAGAAAAGAAAGAAGCTGAAGCTCAAGCTGTGAGCTTTGATAGACAACAATTCAGGGGTTATCAACCCTATCCATCCCAAGGTTACTCTCCATACTATCCTGCTGTGAATAATGCCTCATCCTACCCATACCAGCTAGCTCCACAACCATCTTATTCATCCACTTACCGCCTTAACATTCAAGCTCCTGTAAGAACCCAAATTCGCCCTACTAACCCAGCAAGTGGCTCACGAGAACAACGGACTACTCGAGAAAAACCTGTATTTGATCCAATCCCTATGACTTATACAGAGTTATATCGAGAACTCTATAATAGCCACTTGATTGCCCCCAGCCATGTGGAACTGCTTAAACCACCCTATCCAAAGTGGTATGATCCTACAGCCCGCTGTGACTACCACTATGAAATTACTGGCCATTCTACTGAAAATTGCACTGCTTTAAAGTATAAGGTGCAACGGTTGATCAATGATGGAATGGTAAGTTTTGATCAAGGAAAAGCAACAACACCTCAATGTTAGCGTACTGAGTGAAAGTCAAGAACAGAAAGGATCGGAGAGTCACAATGAATTGAGGGGCAAGATGTCAATAGGATTCTTCACCTGATCATATAGGGACTAATTTTTAATGGAGATAAGGCGGGTTGAAGGTTTTTTGTCATTTTAAGATTTCTTTTCAAGTGATGTTGGATTTTTTTGCAATATGACTTCACTTGTTATCATTTTAATAAAGGCAAGTCAATGCATTTCATTACATTTTTCTCTTTCACTTGACCATTATTCCATGCCCTGTTACCTTTCATAACTTCACATTCCCATTCTTAAATTTCAGATGATGAATATTTAGACAATGATAACAATAATTCTGGGATTTAATTTTGAGAACTCATCCACGTTAATGTGAGGAGATGATTTGAGCAAAAAGTAAGCTGTTACTGAAGGTGAAATAGATATGTCTTGAAGGTGTGCAATCTTTTATACAAGTTCATGAGCTTTGTTCAATAGATGATGTTCAAGAAAGGTATTCACAATTGAGATGAAAAATGGCCATCTTTCTTTTACCATTTGAAAAACCATTTATTGTTACCCCTTTGAGCTTATCATTTTTTTTGAAGAACCCCAACCAAGGATCACCCTCTACACTGGAGGGTAAATTTTGAAAAAAAAAAAAAAAAAAACACCACAAAAGGTCTCAAAGATGAAAAGAGAAAGAAAAGCAAAAAGAAAAATAAATGCCACACATGATTTGGGGCAAAGTAATGAGAATCCTTTGTGTGAGAAAGAAAAAGTAGTGAAATGATGTGGGGCAAAATGCCAAGTTGTATCAAATGATCCTTTGGTTTTGAACCTTTTTAATACATGTTTTGAGCCTATTATATCCTTTTTTTATGACCCTTCACCTTGGCCTACATTACAACCTTGAAAAGTCCATTTGGATCAAGTGTGAATACTCAACTTGAATGATCATATGTTGAGCAAAGATATGCTCATGATGAAGCAATGGAATCATGCTACATGAAAGATATCAACAATGGATGAAAAATGAGAAAAAAAGAAAAAAAGAGAAAATGAAAAAAATGAAAAAATGAAAAAAGAGATTCAAATTGAAAACCTGAAAGGGTGATTTTGGTACAAAAAAAAAAGATCCAGGTCAAATGGCTCACATGAATGAAAGATCAAAGACATCTGAAGATCCCTCAAAGACTGGGGCAGAGTTCGCCAAGCTCAAGATGACTTCAACAGTAAATGGAATGAGTTTTTGAAAAAGAATCCTAGATTAATGTTGAAATTGTCTGAATATTCATCATTTGGACATACCATACCCAATGACATCCAATTTATTTCCTTTCCCATTTTTTTCTACCAAAATAGATCTCATTGATTATCTTTACCATAATTCACCTTCTGTTCTCTTATTGTTACCCCTAGAATGAATTGAGAAAATGCTTGATTGCATTGTATTTGTCAAAATTTGAAATGATAATGAATGAATGAATATGTGCTTAAAAGAATCTTACATTCATTTGAAAAGAAATCTAAGATGATGAAGAAATGGTAGAAACCTAAAAGATGATGGGGCAAATCTTGAAAAGTGATGAATTGATCGATATGACTTGTAAGTTATGATTGGATGATGAAGACAATCAGTGGATAAAATCTGTTTTGGAAAGGTTAATGCTGAGACACCTATGAGTAATGACCCAGTGATGGTGGATGAAACTTGTTTTGAAATTTGTTAGTGCTGAGAAATTCATTGAATGATGGTCAAGTGATGATCGATTGATGAAGCTTATTCCAAAGTATTGAAAACAGAACAAGGAAGAATGTGAGTGGAAAGACAATTGAGAGCTACACTGGTTCGATCTTAGAAGAGCAGTGCAATTGGATCCTTGAGGAATCAAAGGGCTTGATGCCCAAGAAAAGAGCTTGAAAAACTTGAGTACCATACATTGAACAGGAATTAATTGGCCAACATTTGCATAGCATGCATTGAAATTCATATGCATTGCATAGCATACACTACTTTCAGGAAAGTATAGTGTACAAATTCAAGAAGCAGGGGTGTTCCAACATCCCACATGAAAAGACAGATATGAAAAGACTTTGCAAGTTTGAGAAGAAACTTGTCAGGTAAGTTCCTAATCCTTGAAATAGGATGTCTTTGGTATCAGGGTTGATTTATAAGACCTTTGGGCATAATCTCCTGAAATCCTTCAAACACAACTTTCAACTCCTTCGGACATGATTGTCTAGGAGTATTTACTTTCAAGTTCGTTGCCTCTGTTTAGAGGAGCAATTTACTTTTCAAAGTCGTTGCCTCTGTTTAGAGGAGCAATTTACTTTTCAAAGTCGTTGCCTCTGTTTAGAGGAGCAATTTATTTTCAAAGTCGTTGCCTCTGTTTAGAGGAGCAATTTACTTTTCAAAGTCGTTGCCTCTGTTTAGAGGAGCAATTTACTTTTCAAAGTCGTGGTCCTCTGTTTAGAGGAGCAATTTACTTTTCAAAGTCGTGCCTCTGTTTAGAGGAGCAATTTACTTTTCAAAGTCGTGCCTCTGTTTAGAGGAGCAATTTACTTTTCAAAGTCGTGGTGCCTCTGTTTAGAGGAGCAATTTACTTTTCCAAAGTCGTGGTGCCTCTGTTTAGAGGAGCAATTTACTTTTCAAAGTCGTGGTGCCTCTGTTTAGAGGAGCAATTTACTTTTCAAAGTCGTGGTGCCTCTGTTTAGAGGAGCAATTTACTTTCAAAGTCCCGTTGCCTCTGTTTAGAGGAGCAATTTACTTTTCAAAGTCGTTGAGCCTCTGTTTAGAGGAGCTTTGGAAAAAAAAAAAACAAAAAACAAAAAAAACAAAAAACAAAAAAACAAAAAAACAAAAACAAAAAAAAAAACAAAAAAAAAAAAACAAAAAATGTTGAGTTGAGTCTTGATTGGGTGTCTACGTCTTTGCGCAATTTCTGTTTCACAGAAAATGTGCAAAGAGGGGCAGCTGTAGACACCCAATTGGGTCCAGGCCCAGATCAATTGGGCCTGGCCCAAATGGGTAAGGCCCAATTTCAATCTGTATATTTTTTTTTCTTCTTTTGTATTTTATGTATTTATTATTTATTATTATTATTATTATTATTATGTATATCTTTATTTATTTATTTATTTTTATTAGATTAGATTTATATGTATTTTATTTATAGTTATATATTATTATTATTTTTTTTTTTGTATATATTTTTGGTTTATTATTTTATTTTATTATTTTTTTTAATATCTGTTAATTTATCTTTTTTTATTATCTGATATTATTTATTTTTATTTTGATTTTCTTTTCTAATTATCTAGTTTTTTTTTTTTATTTTGATTTTGGAGGGCTAGATTGAAGTGAAGAATCCCATTGGAGTGGAATTCAATCAGAAGAGTCCAGTGGATTCAAAGATTGAATTCCCGTCCAAGGAGGAATTGGGATTGATCAGAAACTCCTGATCAATCCCTATATAAAGCACCTCCTGGAACAGTTCAAAACACAGAAAACAGTAAGCAAAGCTACTGATTTGAGAGAAAAGGAGGCGTATAGGAAGCTAGGAAAAGTTTAGGAGTGTTCTGGGAGTGAGAAAAAATTTTTAGAAATTTTTGGCGAAAATTTTTTCTGGAAATTTCTGGGAAATTTCCAGATTCCGGCGAAAATTCCGGCGAAGTTTGAATTTTCCGGTGAAAATTCCGGCCAACATTGAAGTTTCCGGCGACCTGCCCAGTTTCCGACGAAGAATCCCAGAAACCGGCGATTTCCGGCCAACTTCCGGTGAAATTTCCAGATTCCGGCGAAAATTTCCAGAATCCGGCACCGGTGTTCTTCGGTTTTAGAGAGAAGGGAGAGAAAAAGGAAGAAGAGAGAGAGAGGGGAGGAGCGTTCTGCCGAAAAACGGAGGAAGTGCCTTTTATACCCTCCAAAACGACGTCGTTTTGGCCTTAAGTAACCAGAGGATCCGCGCGTTTTGCCGAACCCGACCCGACCCGGCGTCGACCCGCTTTCTGACCCGCGCGTGCCAGCCCCCTCCGAGCCGAGCCGAGCCGAGCCAAGCGCCAAGCCGCTCCCCCGAGCCGTTTTCCTGCCTTGAGCCGAGCCGAGCCGCCGATCCGAGCCGCTCCAGGTTTTTTTTTTTTTATTTTTTATTTCTTTGTTTATTTTAATTTTTTATTTATTAGATTAGGTTTATGTAATATTCTTTTTATTTATTTTTTATTATTTATTTTCTTTAAATAAAAATAAAAAATTCCAAAAAAAATATATTTTTAGGGAAAAGTTGAAAGTATCAATTTTCCTAGAAATAAATTTCAAAAAAAAAATATTTTTGGGAAAAGTTGAAAGTATCAATTTTCCTCAGAAATAAATTTAAAAAAAATATTTTTAGGAAAAGTTGAAAGTATCAATTTTCCTTAAGAAAAATAAATTTCCAAAAAAAATATTTTTGGGAAAAGTTGAAAGTATCAATTTTCCTTAAAATAAATTTCAAAAAAAATATTTTTGGGGAAAAGTTGAAAGTATCAATTTTCCTTAGAAATAAATTTTCAAAAAATTTTTGAGAAAAGTTGAAAGTATCAATTTTCCTACAAAAAAAAAATCATTCTTTCCTTCCTTTCTATCTTAATTTTGATTTTGTTTTTTTCTTTAAATAATCCGACGACGGAGCCTCTGTAAGTGAAACAGTAGTTTTCTTGCATACTCTTGAGGTGAGGGAATTTTCTCAGTTTTCTGCTAAAAGTATTAGAGTCAATTGAGAATAATTTCCAATAACTAATTACTTGGTAAAATTTTAAAGCTTTTGGATAACACAAATTTAAGCTGGTACCATCTTTTGATGGGCATTGTGAGGGTGCTATAACCTTCCTCACACGTAACCGAACTCCCGAACCCTGTTCTGGTTAGTAGACCTGAACCTATTCTTTTAGGGACCCTTAAGCTTAGGTGTTCCCTGAAAGGACAGATTCCTTAGGTGGCCAATCACACCTAGATAAAAAAGATTGGTGGCGACTCCCTAAAGCCAATGTCTAGCGATAGATCCCCGGATCTAGACGTTATGACAACAGTAATGTGAAAAGCCTTGGTACTTTTTCAACCTTCAGGAGGAATCTCTTCATCACTAAAAGAGATATAATTT
>NW_019168391.1:0-21627 GCF_002303985.1 Durio zibethinus | reverse complement strand
GTCGATTCGCTTAGGCATACGGAGTTCATTCCAGTTCTAAGACTAGACCGGACTGAGGGTGCGACAGTAGGATCGACAGATGTAGAGAGGGACCGGCCGATCCTGGCTTGCGCATCCCACCCCTCTGCCGACTGAGTGCCCGACGTTCGTTTCATGGGTTGACTTAGGCATACGGAGTTCATTCCCAGTCTAAGCATACGGAGTCCATTCCCAGACTAAGATTGGACCGGATCGAGGGTTACGGCAGCACATGCTAAGCTCGAGCATGTGCTGGCATTTTTCACCAGGGCACCATCGCCGGAGCATTGCCAGAGAACCTAACCAGCGGCATTGGGTTCCAGCGATTGGGGGGTCGGGGGTGTTCGCACATGATGTGCGATGGATGCTGGTACTTGGCCCTTATATTGGCCCCCTATCCCTCATCAAACCTCAAGAACTCACACCCCTTAAAGAGCATTTGAGATTTAGAGGTTTGCTGCTAGTAGCCATTAAAGTGTCTGAAATTGGGACACTTTTTAAATGGTCACAAAATCTTGTAACAATATTTTTTTGTGCATGCCACAAAAAATACAAGGATCACGTCTACCATTTTTGGGGCCAAAACTATTACAAATTTTAAAAAAAATACCGACGTAAAAAGTTTTTTTGAAAATGTAGAGAGATACGTCTTGCCATGAAACTTCATGAGAGGCTTAAGGATCGTTTGTATGAATTTAACCATAAATGACATTGGCTGATTATGGATGCCATCATAACCACTATAGATGACTGATTTGTCTATGGCCAGATAGATAGAGTACGTGTTGTCTGCTCGTATTCGTCAGAGTATGAGCTTAGAGATATAGTATATTTCCCAAGTATAAGACAGATCAATCGAGGGTACGTAGACACAGAGGGGATGGCCGATCTTCCCGGCTTGCGCATCACCCCTATGGCTGGCTGAGCGCCCCCACGCTCCTTTCGTGGTTTGACTTGGCATACGGAGTTTATTCTCCAATCTAAGATAAGGAGTTCATTCCCAGTCTAAGATCAGATCAGATCGAGGGTTGCGGTAGCACATGCTGGGCTCAGGCATGTGGTGGTGCTACATTTTTCTTCGCTGGGGCACCATCACCGGAGCATTGTCAGAGAACCTGGCCGGTGACATTGAGGTTCCGGTGATCGGGGGGCCGGGGGCGGTGTGCGCACATGATGTGCGATGGATGCTGGTACTTGGCCCTTATATTTGCCCCCTATCCTCATCAAACCTCGAGAACTCACACCCCCTTAAAGAGCATTTGAGATTTTACAGGTTTGCTGCCAGTAGCCATTAAAGTGTCTGAAATGGGGACACTTTTTTCAACTGTTCACAAAATCTTGTACACTTCGAGTTTTTGGCTGAATTTTTTTGTGCATACCAAAAAAACTACAAGGATCACGTCTACCAAGTTAGGGGCCAAAACCCCATTCGAAAAAATTTTCAAAAATCCAGAACCGTAAAAAATTTCAAAAATCGTGAAAAATAGAAAACGAGTCGTCCTGCCATGAAACTTCACGTGAAGGCTTAATGGACCATTGTATGAATTTACAAGCCATAAAAATGGCATTGGCATGCAAAAAATATGAAGATGTGCCTAAACTCACCTACCACCCTATCGATACATGGCTTGCGCATCCCGTCTCTCTGGCCGGCGTAGTGCCTGCCCGCTCGCTCGTTTCGTCGGTTGGGTTAGGCATACGGAGTTCATTGCCAGTCTAAGATCGGACCAAACTGAAGGTTGTGACAGTAGGATCGACAGCACACAGAGAGGGACCCGATCGATCCCCGACTTGCGTATCCCACCCCTCTGGCCGGCTGAGTGCCCGCACTCTCGTTTCATGGGTTGACTTAGCCATACAGAGTTCATTCCCAGTCTAAGATCGGACCGGACCGAAGGTTGCAACAGCACATGCTGGACTCGGGCAAGTGCTGGTGTCGCATTTTTCTTCGTAGGGGCACCAACGTCAGAGCATCGCCAGAGAACCTGATCGACGGCATTGGGGTTCCGACGATTGGGCGAGTCGGGGGGTGTGCACACATGATGTACGATGGGTGCTGTACTTGGCCCTTATATTGGCCCCCTATCCCTCATCAAACCTTGAGAACTCACACCCCCTTAAAGAGCATTTGAGATTTTACAGGTTTGCTGCCAGTAGCCATTAAAGTGTCTGAAATGGGGACACTTTTTTGAAATGGTCGCAAAATCTTGTACACTTCGAGTTTTTAGCTGAATTGTTTTGTGCATGCCAACAAAAATACAAGGATCATGTCTACCAAGTTTGGGGCCAAAACTCCTTTCGAAAAAAATTTTAAAAAATCTCGTACCACAAAAAGTTTTAAAAATCATGAAAAATAAAAAACGAGTGGTCTTGCCATGAAACTTCACGTGAAGGCTTAAGGGAACATTGTATGAATTTACAAGCCATAAAAATGGCATTGGCATGTAGAAATATGAAGATGTGCCTAAACCCACCTACCACCCTATCTATCCACGGCTTGCGCATCCCGTCTCTCTGGCCGACGTTGTGCCCGCTCGTTTCGTCATGTAGCTTAGGCATACGGAGTTCATTCCCAGTCCAAGATTGGACCGGACGGAGGGTTGCAGCAGTAGGATTGGCAACACATATAGCAGGACCCGGTCGATCCTCGGCTTGAGCATCCCGCCCGTTTGGCCGGATGAGTGCCCGCACGCTCATTTCGTGGGTTGACTTAGGCATACGGAGTTCATTCCCAGTCTAAGCATATGGAGTTCATTCCCAGTCTAAGATCAGACCAGACCGAGTGCTGCGGCAGTAGATGCTAGGCTTGGGCATGTGTTGGTGCCGTATTTTTTTTCGTTGGGGAACCATCGCCGAAGCATCGCCGGAGAACCTGACCGGTGGCATTGGGGTTCTGACGATCGGGGGGGTTGGGGGGTATGCGCACATGATGTATGATGGGTGCTGGAATTGGCCCTTAAATTGGCCTCCTATCCCTCATCAAACCTCGAGAACTCACACCCCCTTAAAGAGCAATTCATATTTTACAGGTTTGCTGCCAGTAGCCATTAAAGTGTCTGAAATGGGGACACTTTTTCAAATGGTCACAAAATCTTATACACTTCGATTTTTTGGCTGAATTGTTTTGTGCATGCCAACAAAAATACAAGGATCATGTCTACCAAGATTGGGGCCAAAACTCCTTCCGAAAAAAGTTTAAAAAATCTCGAACCATAAAAAGTTTTGAAAATCATGAAAAAATAGAAAACGAGTCGTCTTGCCATGAACTTCACGTGAAGGCTTAAGGACCATTGTATAAATTACAAAGCCATAAAAATGGCATTGGCACGTAGAAATATGAAGATGTGCCTAAACCCACCTACCACCCTATCGATCCACGGCTTGCGCATCCCGTCTCTCTGGGCGACGTAGTGCCCGCCCGCTCATTTCTTCGGTTAGCTTAGGCATACGGAGTTTCATTCCCAGTCTAAGATAGGACCGGACCAAGGTTGTGGTAGCAAGATCGACAGCACATAGAGGGGGACGCGGTTGATCCCCGACTTGCGCATCCTACCCCTTCTGGCCGGTCGAGCACCCGTACTCTCGTTTCGTGGGGTGACTTAGGCATACGGAGTTCATTCCTAGTCTAAGCATACAAACTTCATTCCCAGTCTAAGATCGGACCAGACCAAGGGTTACGGCAGCACATGCTGGGCTCGTGCATGTGCTGGTGCCATTTTTCTTCGCCAGGGCACCATCGTCGGAGCATCGTCGAAGAACCTGATCGATGACATTGGGGTTCTGACGAACGGGTGGGCCGGGGGGGGTGTGTGCACATGATGTGCGATGGGGGCTGGTACTTGGCCCTCATTTTTGCCCCCTATCCCTCATCAAACCTCAAGAACTCACACCCCCTTAAAGAGCATTTTAGATTTTACAGGTTTGCTGCCAGTAGCCATTAAAGTGTCTGAAATGGGGACACGTTTTTCAAATGGTCACAAAATCTTACACACTTCGAGTTTTTAGCTCAATTTTTTTGTGCATGCCAACAAAAATACAAGGATCACGTCTACCAAGTTTGGCTTAAAACTCTTTCAAAAAATTTTAAAAATCCCAAACCGTAAAAATTTTCAAAAATATGTGAAAAATACAAAACGAGCTGTCTTGCCATGGAAACTTCACGTTGAAAGTAAGGGACCATTTGTACGAATTGACAAGCCATAAAATGGCATTGGCACCCGTTAAAATATAAAGATGTACCTAAACCCACCGACCCATCCCTATCGATCCACGCTTTGCGATCCCGCCTCTTGGTCGGCATTAGTGCCCGCTCGCCCACCCGCTCCTTTCATCGGTTGGCTTAGGCAAACGAGTTCATTCCCAGTCTAAGATCAGACCGGACCAAGGGTTGTGGCAGCAGGATCAGGCAGCACGCAAAGGGGGACCCGATCGATCCCCGGCTTACGCTTCCGCCCCTCTGGCTGGCTGAGTGCCCTCACGTTCGTTCCGTGGGTTGACTTAGGCATACGGAGTTCATTCCCAGTCTAAGCATATGGAGTCATTTCTCAGTCTAAGATCGGACCGGACCAAGGGTTGCGGCAACACATGCTGGGCTCGGGCATGTGCTGGAGCCACATTTTTCTTCACCGGGGAACCATCGTCGGAGCATCGCTGGAGAACCTGACCGGCGGCATTGGGGTTCCGGTGATCGGGGGGGCCGGGGGGGTGTGCGAACATAATGTGCAATGGGTGCTAGTACTTGGCCCTTATATTGGCCCCTTATCCCTCATCAAACCTCAAGAACTCACACCCCCTTAAAGAGCATTTGAGATTTTACAGGTTTGCTGCTAGTAGCCATTAAAGTGTCTGAAATGGGGACACTTTTTTTGAAATGGTCACAAAATCTTATATACTTCAAGTTTTTAGCTGAATTTTTTTTTGCATTCCAAAAAAAATACAAGGATCACGTCTACCAAGTTTGGGACCGAAAATCCTTCTGAAAAAATTTTAAAAAATCCCGAACCGTAAAAAGTTTTGAAAATTATGAAAAATAGAAAACGAGTCATCTTGCCATGAAACTTCACGTGAAGGCTTAAGGGACCATTGTATGAGTTTACAAGCCATAAAGATGGTATTGGCATGCAGAAAAACGAAGATGTGCCTAAACCCACCTACCACCCTATCGATTCATGGCTTGCGCATCCCATCTCTCTGGCCCGCGTAGTGCCCGCTTGCCCGCTCATTTCATCGGTTGGCTTAAGCATATAGAGTTCATTCCCAGTCTAAGCATATGGAGTTCATTCCCAGTCTAAGATCGGACCGGACTGAGGGTTGCGGCAGCACATGCTGGGCTTGAGAATGTGCTGGTGCCATGTTTTTCTTGCCCAGGGCACCATCATCGGAGAAGCCATAAAAGGGCCGGCGTAGTGCCACCCTATCGATCCACGGCTTGCGCATCCCGTCTCTCTGGCCGGCGTAGTGCTCGTCCGCCCGCCTGCCCACCCACCCTCTCGCTCGTTTGGTCGGTTGGCTTAGGCATATGGAGTTCATTCCGAGTCTAAGATTGGATCAGACGAGGGTGCAGTAGCAGGATCGAAAGCATGTAGAGGGGACTCGACCGATCCTCAACTTGCACATCCGGTCCTTCTGGCCGGCTGAGCACCCACACGCTCGTTTCTTGGGTTGACTTAGGCATACGGAGTTCATTCCTAGTCTAAACATATGGAGTTCATTCCCAGTCTAAGATCAGACCAGATCGAGGGTTACGACAGCATAAGCTGGGCTTGGGCATGTGCTGGTGCCGAATTTTTCTTCGTCGGGGCACCGTCGTCGGAGCATTGTCGGAGAACCTGATCGGCAGCATTGGGGTTCCGACGATTGGGGAGGCCGGGGGCGGTTGTCCGCACATGATGTGCGATGGGTGCTGGTACTTGGCCCTTATATTGGCCCCCTATCCCTCATCAAACCTCGAGAACTCACACCCCCTTAAAGAGCATTTGAGATTTTACAGGTTTGCTGGCAGTAGCCATTAAAGTGTCTGAAATGGGGACACTTTTTTCAAAAGGTCACAAAATTTTGTTCACCTCGATTTTTTAGTTGAATTTTTTTGTGCATGCAAAAAAAAATATACAAGGATCACGTCTACCAAGTTTGGGGCCAAAACTCCTTTCGAAAAAATTTTAAAAAATCTCGAACCGTAAAAAGTTTCAAAAATTGTGAAAAATAGAAAATGAGTCGTCTTGCCATGAAACTTCAGGTGAAGGCTTAAGGGACCATTGTATCAATTTACAAGCCATAAAAATGGCATTGGCATGCAGAGATATGAAGATGTGCCTAAGCCCACCTACCACCCTATCGATCCACGGCTTGCGTATCCGGTCTCTCTGGCCGGCGTAGTGCCCGCCCGTCCGCCCGCTCGTTTCATCGGTTGGCTTAGGCATACGGAGTTCATTCCTAGTCTAAGATCATACCGGACCGATGGTTGCAGCGGCACATGCTGGGCTCGGGCATGTGCTAGTGCCGTATTTTTCTTCACCGGGGCACCACCACCGGAGCATCGTCGGAGAACCTGATCGACGGCATTGGGATTTCGATGATCGGGGCGGCCGGGGGGTGTGCGCACATAATGTGCGATGGGTGCTGGTATTTGGCCCTTATATTGGCCCCCTATCCCTCATTAAACCTCGAGAACTCACACCCCCTTAAAGAGCATTTGAGATTTTACAGGTTTGCTGCCAGTAGCCATTAAAGTGTCTAAAATGGGGACACTTTTTTCAAATGGTCACAAAATCTTGTGCACTTCGAGTTTTTGGCTGAATTTTTTTGTGCATGCCAACAAAAATAAAAGGATCACGTCTACCAAGTTTGGGGCCAAAACCCCTTCTGCAAATATTTTTAAAAAATCCTGAACCGTAAAAAGTTTCAAAAATCACGAAAAATAAAAAACGAGTCGTCTTACCATGAAACTTCACGTGAAGGCTTAAGGGACCATTAGTATGAATTTACAAGCCATAAGAATGGCATTGGCATGTAGAAAAATGAAGATGTGCCTAAACCCACCTACCACCCTATCAATCAACGGCTTGCGCATCCCGTTTCTTTGGTTGGTATAGTGCCCGCCCGCCCGTCGCCCGTTCATTTCATCGGTTGGCTTAGGCATGCGGAGTTCATTCCCAGTCTAAGATCGAACCAAAATGAGGGTTGTGGTAGCAGGATCAACAGTACGCATAGGGGGACCCGGCCAATCCTCGGCTTGTGCATCCCGCCCCTCTGGCCGGCTGAGCGCCCGCACGCTCGTTTCATGGGTTGACTTAGGCATACAGAGTTCATTCCCAGTCTAAGCATACGGAGTTCATTCCCAATCTAAGATCGGATCAGACCGAGGGTTGCGGTAGCACATGCTGGGGTTGGGCATGTGCTGGTGCCACATTTTTCTTCGTCGGGGCACCATCGCCGGTGCATCGCCAGAGAACCTGACCGACGGCATTGGGGTTCCGACGATCAGGGGGCCAGGGGGTGTGCGCACATGATGTGCGATGGGTGCTGGTACTTGGCCCTTATATTGGCCCCCTATCCCTCATCAAACCTCGAGAACTCACACCCCCTTAAAGAGCATTTGAGATTTTACAGGTTTGCTGCCAGTAGCCATTAAAGTGTCTGAAATGGGGACACTTTTTTCAAATGGTCACAAAATCTTATACACTTTGACTTTTTTGCTGAATTTTTTTGTGCATGCCAACAAAAATACAAGGATCACGTCTAGAAAGTTTGGGGCCAAAACTCCTTTCGAAAAAATTTTAAAAAATCCCGAACAGCAAAAAGTTTGGAAAATCGTGAAAAATAGAAAATGAGTCGTGTTGCCATGAAACTTCACGTGAAGGCTTAAGGGACCCTTGTATGAATTTACAAGCCATAAAAATGGCATTGGCACGCAGAAATATGAAGATGTGCCCAAATCCACCTACCACTCTATCGATCCACGGCTTGCCATCCCGTCTCTCTGGCCGGCGTAGTGCCCGCCCGCTCGTTTCGTCGGTTGGCTTAGGCATACGGAGTTCATTCCTAGTCTAAGATCGGACCGGACTGTGGGTTGTGGCAGCAGGATTGGCAGCATGTAGAGGGGGACTTGACCGATCCTCGACTTGCGAATCACGCACCTTTAGCTTGTTAAGTGCCTGCACACTCGTTTCGTGGGTTGACTAAGGCATACGGAGTTCATTCCCAGTCTAAGCATACCGAGTTCATTCCCAGTCTAAGATCGGACCAGATCGAGGGTTGCGACAGCACATGCTAGGCTCGAGTATGTGCTGGTGCCGTATTTTTCTTCATCAGGGCACCATCGTCAGAGCATCGCTGGAGAACCTGACCGGCGACATTAGGGTTCCGACGATCGGGGGGGCCAGGGGGAGTTCGCACATGATGTGTGATGGGTGCTGGTACTTGGCCCTTATATTGGCCCCCTATCCCTCATCAAATCTCGAGAACTCACACCCCCTTAAAGATCGTTTGAGATTTTACAAGGTTTGCTGCCAGTAGCCATTAAAGTGTCTGAAATGGGGACATTTTTTTCAAATGGTGACAAAATCTTATATACTTCAACTTTTTTGCTGAATTTTTTTGTGCATGCCAACAAAAATACAAGGATCACGTCTACCAAGTTTGGGGCCAAAACTCCTTTCGAAAAAATTTTAAAAAATCCCGAACAGCAAAAAGTTTAGAAAATCGTGAAAAATAAAAAATGAGTGTCTAGCCATGAAACTTCACGTGAAGGCTTAAAAGACCATTGTATGAATTTACAAGCCATAGAAATGGCATTGGCAAGTAGAAATATGAAGATGTGCCTAAACCCACCTACCACCCTATCGATCTACGGCTTGCGCATCCCGTCTCTTTGGTCAGCGTAGTTCCCGCCCGCCCGCCCGCTCATTTCGTCGGTTGGCTTAGGCATACGGAGTTCATTCCCAGTCTAAGATTGGACTAGACCAAGGGTTGTGGTAGCAGGATCTGCAGCACGTAGAGGGGGACCCGATCGATCCCCGGCTTGCGCATCCCACCCCTCTGGCCGGTTGAGTGCCCGCATGTTCGTTTCGTGGGTTGACTTAGGCATACGGAGTTCATTCCCAGTCTAAGATCGGAATGGACCAAGGGTTACGACAGCACATGCTGGGCTCGGGCCTGTGCTGGTGCCACATTTTTCTTCGCCAAGGTGCCATCACCGGAGAACCTGACCTGCGGCGTTGGGGTTTTGACGATCGGGGGGTGTACACACATGATGTGCGATGGGTGCTTGTACTTGGCCCTTATATTGGCCCCTATCTCTCATCAAACCTCGAGAACTCACACCCCCTTATATTGGCCCGCCCGCACGCCCACTCGTTTCGTCGGTTGGCTTAGGCATACGGAGTTCATTCCCAGTCTAAGATCAGACCAGACCAAGGGTTGCGATAGTAGGATCGACAGGACGCAGAAGGGGACCCCACCGATCCTCGGCTTGCGCATCCCACTACTCTGGCCGGTTGAGCGCCCGCACGCTCGTTTCGTGGGTTGACTTAGGCATACGGAGTTCATCCTCAGTCTAAACATACGGAGTTATTCCCAGTCTAAGATCGGACTGGACCGAGGGTTACGGCAGCACATGTGGGCTTGTCATGTGCTGGTACCGCATTTTTCTTCACCGGGGCACCATCATCGGAGCATCATCAGAGAACCTGACCGGCGCATTAAGGCTCCGGCGATCGGAGGGCCGGGGGGTGTGCGCACATGATGTGCGATGGGTGCTGGTACTAGCCCTTATATTGGCCCCCTATCCCTCATCAAACCTTGAGAACTCACACCCCCTTAAAGAGCATTTGAGATTTTACAGGTTTGCTGCCAGTAGCCATTAAAGTGTCTGAAATGGGGACACTTTTTTCAAATGGTCACAAAATCTTGTAAACTTCGAATTTTTAGCTGAATTTTTTGTGCATACCAACAAAAATACAGGGATCACGTCTACCAAGTTTGGGACCGAAACTCCTGCCGAAAAAATTTTAAAAAATCTTGAACTGTAAAAAGTTTTGAAAATCATGAAAAATAGAAAACAAGTCGTCTTGCCATGAAACTTCACGTGAAGGCTTAAGGGACCATTGTATAAATTTACAAGCAATAAAAATGGCATTGGCACACAGAAATATAAGATGTGCCTAAACCCACCTACCAACCTATCGATCCACGGCTTGCGCATCCCGTCTCTCTAGCCGGCGTAGTGCCCGCCCGCCCGCTCGTTTCGTCGGTTGCTTAGGCATACGGAGTTCATTCCCAGTCTAAGATCAAACCACACTGAGGGTTGCGGCAGTAGGTTCGGCAGCATGCAGAGGGGGACCCGGCCGATCCTCGGCTTACGCATCCCACCCCTCTGGCCGGCTGAGCGCCCGTACGCTCATTTCATGGGTTGATTTAGGCATATGGAGTTCATTCCCAGTCTAAGCATACGAAGTTCATTCCCAGTGTAAGATCGGACCGGACCATGGGTTACGGCAGCACATGCTGGGCTCGGGCATGTACTGGTGCCACAATTTTCTTCGTCGGGGCACCATCGTCGAAGCATCACCAGAGAACCTGACCGGCGGCATTGGGGTTCGGACGATCGGGGGGGCCGGGGGGGTGTGCGCACATGATGTGCGGTGGGTGCTAGTACTTGGCTCTTATATTGGCCCCCTATCCCTCATCAAACCTCGAAAACTCACACCCCCTTAAAGAGCATTTGAGATTTTACAGGTTTGCTGCCAGTAGCCATTCAAGTGTTTGAAATGGGGACACTTTTTTCAAATGGTCACAAAATCTTGTACAATATGAGTTTTTAGCTGAATTATTTTGTGCATGCCAACAAAAATACAAGGATCACATCAACCAAGTTTGGGGCCGAAACTCCTTCCAAAAAAATTTTAAAAAATCCCGAACCATAAAAAGTTTCAAAAATCGTGAAAAATGGAAAATGAGTCGTCTTGCCATGAAACTTCACGTGAAGGCTTAAGGGACCATTGTATGAATTTGCAAGCCATAAAAATGGCATTGGCACATAGATGTACCTAAACCCACCTACCACCCTATCGATCCATGGCTTGCGCATCCCGTCTCTCTAGCCGGCATAGTGCCCACCCGCCTCGTTTCGTCGGTTGGCTTAGGCATATGGAGTTCATTCCCAGAGTAAGATCGGACCGGACCGAAGGTTACGGCTGCAAGATCGGCAGCACGTAGAGGGGGACCCGATCGATCCCTGGCTTGAGCATCCCGCCCGTCTGGCCGGCAGAGCGCCCGCACGCTCGTTTCGTGGGTTAACTTAGGCATACGGAGTTCATTCCCAGTCTAAGCATATGGAGTTCATTCCCAGTCTAAGATCGGACCAGACCAAGGGTTGCGACAGCACATGCTGGGCTCGGGCATGTGCTGGTGCCACATTTTTCTTTGTCAGGGCACCATCACCGGAGCATCGTCGGAGAACCTGACCGGCGGCATTGAGGTTCTGGCGATCAAGGGGCCGGGGGGGTGTACGCACATGATGTATGATGGGTGCTGGTACTTGGTGCTTATATTGGCCCCCTATCCCTCATCAAAGCTCGAGAACTCACACCCCCTTAAAGAGCTTTTTAGATTTTACAGGTTTGCTGCCAGTAACCATTAAAGTATTCGAAATGGGGACACTTTTTTCAAAAGGTCACAAAATCTTGTACACTTCGAGGTTTTAGCTGAATTTTTTTGTGCATGCCAAAAAAAATACAAGGATCACATCTACCAAGTTTGGGGCCAAAAATCCTTCCAAAAAAATTTTAAAAAATCTCGAACAACAAAAAGTTTCAAAAATCATGAAAAATAGAAAACGAGTCGTCTTGCCATGAAACTTCACGTGAAGGCTTAAAGGACCATTGTATCAATTTACAAGCCATAAAATGGCATTGGCACACAGAAACATGAAGATATGCCTAAGCCCACCTACCACCCTATCGATCCACGACTTGCGATCCCATCTCTCTGGCCGGAGTAATGCCCGCCCGTCTACTCGTTCTATCGGTTGGCTTAGGCATACGGAGTTCATTCCTAATCTAAGATCGGACCAGACTAAGGGTTGCGACAATAGGATCAGCAGCACGCAGAAGGGGACCCGGTCGATCCTCGACTTGAGCATCCCGCCCCTCTGGCCGACTGAGCGCCCGCACGCTCGATTCGTGTGTTGACTTAGGCATACGGAGTTCATTCCCAGTCTAAGCATACGGAGTTCATTCCCAGT
Organism: Durio zibethinus; assembly: GCF_002303985.1. Next base: position 9,368 of record NW_019168391.1, on the reverse strand, counting down.
CTAAGATTGGACCGGACCGAGGGTTACGGCAGAAAATGCTGGGGTCGAGCATGTGCTGGTGCCGCATTTTTCTTCGCTGGGGCACCATCGCCGGAGCATCACCGGAGAACTTGACCAACGGCATTGGGGTTTGATGATCGGGGGGGTCGGGGGGTGTGCGCACATAATGTGAGATGGGTGCTGGTACTTGGCCCTTATATTGGCCCCCTATCCCTCATCAAACCTTGAGAACCCACACCCCCTTAAAGAGCATTTGAGATTTTACAGGTTTGCTGCCAGTAGTAGCCATTAAAGTGTCTGAAATGGGGACACTTTTTTCAAATGGTCACAAAATCTTGTGCACTTCGAGTTTTTGGCTGAATTTTTTTGTGCATGCCAACAAAAATACAAGGATCACATCTACCAAGTTTGGGGCCAAAACTCCTTCCAAAATATTTTTAAAAAATCTTGAGTCATAAAAAGTTTCAAAAATCATGAAAAATAAAAAACGAGTCGTCTTGCCAAGAAACTTCACGTGAAGGCTTAAGGGACCATTGTATGAATTTACAAGCCATAAAAATGGCATTGGCATACAGAAATATGAAGATGTGCCTAAACCCACCTACCACCCTATCGATCCATGGCTTGTGCATCCCGTCTCTCTGGCCGGCATAGTGCCCACCCGCCCGCTCGTTTTGTCGGTTGGCTTAGGCATACGGAGTTCATTCCCAGAGTAAGATCAGATCAGACCGAGAGTTACGGCTGCAAGATCGGCAGCACGCAGAGGGAGACCCGATCGATCCCTGGCTTGAGCATCCCGCCCCTCTGGCCGGCAGAGTGCCCGCACGCTCGTTTCGTGGGTTAACTTAGGCATACGGATATCATTCCCAGTCTAAGCATATGGAGTTCATTCCCAGTCTAAGATCGGACCAGACCAAGGGTTGTGGCAGCACATGCTCGGCTCAGGCATGTGCTGGTGCCACATTTTTCTTTGTCGGGGCACCATCACCGGAGCATCGTCGAGAACCTGACCGACGGCATTGGTTTCGACGATCGGGGGGCCGAGGGGGTGTGCGCACATGATGTACGATGTGTGCTGGTACTTGGTGCTTATATTGGCCCCCTATCCCTCATCAAACCTCGAGAACTCACACCCCCTTAAAGAGCATTTTAGATTTTACAGGTTTGCTGCCAGTAACCATTAAAGTGTCTGAAATGGGGACACTTTTTTCAAAAGGTCACAAAATCTTGTACACTTCGAGGTTTTAGCTGAATTTTTTTGTGCATGCCAAAAAAAATACAAGGATCACGTCTACAAAGTTTGGGGCCAAAACTCCTTCCGAAAAAATTTTAAAAAATCCTAGGCCGTAAAAAGTTTCAAAAATCATGAAAAATAGAAAACGAGTCGTCTTGCCATGAAACTTGATGTGAAGCCTTAAGGCACCATTGTATGAATTTACAAGCCATAAAAATGGTATTGGCATGTAGAAACATGAAGATGTGCCTAAACCCACCTACCAACCTATCAATCCACGGCTTGCGCATCCCGTCTCTCTGGCCGGCGTTGTGCCCGCCCGTCTGCTCGTTTCGTCGGTTGGCTTAGGCATACGGAGTTCATTCCCAGTCTAAGATCAGACCAGATTGAGGCTTGCAGCAGTACCTACTAGGCTCGAGCATGTGCTGGTGCCGTATTTTTCTTCACCGAGGCACCATCGTCGGAGAACCTGATCGGCGTCATTAGGGTTTCGGTGATCGGGGGGGTCGAGGGTGGTGTGCACACATGATGTGCGATGGGTGCTGGTACTTGGCCCTTATATTAGCCCCCTATCCCTTATCAACCCTCAAGAACTCACACCCCCTTAAAGAGCATTTGAGATTTTACAGGTTTGCTGCCAGTAGCCATTAAAATGTCTGAAATGGGGACACTTTTTTCAAATGGTCACAAATCTTGTACACTTTGAGTTTTTAGCTGAATTTTTTTGTGCATGCCAACAAAAATAGAAGGATCACATCTACCAAGTTTGGGGCCAAAAGTCCTTCCAAAAAAATTTTAAAAAATCCCGAACCGTAAAAAGTTTCAAAAATCATGAAAAATAGTAAACGAGTCATCTTGCCATGAAACTTCATGTCAAGGCTTAAAGGACCACTGTATGAATTTACAAGCCATAAAAATGGCATTGGCATGCAAAAATAGGAAGATGTGCCTAAACCCACCTCCCACCCTATTTATCCACGGCTTGCGCATCCTGTCTCTCTGGTCAACGTAGTGCCCACCCGCCCGCCCGCCCGTTCGTCCGCTCGTTTCATCGGTTGGCTTAGGCATACGGAGTTCATTCCCAGTCTAAGATCAGACCAGAATGAGGGTTACGGTAGCAGGATTGGCAGCACGTAGAGGGGGACCCGACCGATCCTCGGCTTGCGCATCCTGCCCCTCTGGCCGACTGAGCGCCCACACGCTCGTTTCATGTGTTGACTTAGGCATACGGAGTTCATTCCCAGTCTAAGCATACGGAGTTCATTCCCAGTCTAAGATCAGATCGGACCAAGGGTTGGGGCAGCACATGCTGATCTCGGGCATGTGCTGGTGCCGTCGTCGGGGCACCATCACTGGAGCATCGCCGGGGAACCTAACCGGTGGGATTGAGGTTTCGACGATCGAGGGGGCCAAGGGGGGTGTGAGCACATGATGTGCGATGGGTGCTGGTACTTGGCCCTTATATTGGCCCCCTATCCCTCATCAAACCTCGGGAACTCACACCCCCTTAAAGAGCATTTGAGATTTTATAGGTTTGCTGCCAGTAGCCATTAAAGTGTCTAAAATGGGGACACTTTTTTCAAATGGTCACAAAATCTTGTACACTTCGAGTTTTTAGCTGAAGTTTTTTGTGCATGCCAACAAAAATACAAGGATCATGTCTAATAAGTTTGGGGACAAAAACCTTTCTGAAAAAATTTTAAAAAATCCCGAAGCTCAAAAAGTTTCAAAAATCATGAAAAATAAAAAATGAGTCGTCTTGCCTTGAAACTTCGCGTGAAGGCTTAAGGGACCATTGTATGAATTTACAAGCCATAAAAATTACATTGGCATGCAGAAATATGAAGATGTGCCTAAACCCACCTACCACCCTATCGATCCATGGCTTGCGTAACCCGTATCTCTGGTCGACGTAGTGCCCGGCTGCTCGTCCGCTCGTTTCGTCGGTTAGCTTAGGCATACGGAGTTCATTCCCAGTCTAAGATCTGACTGGATCGAGGGTTGCAGTAGCACATGCTGGGCTCGGGCTTGTGCTGGTGCCGTATTTTTCTTCGTCGTGGCACCATCATCGGAGCATCGTCGGAGAACCTGACTGGCGGCAATGGGGTTCCAACGATCGGGGGTGTCATAACGTCTAGATCCGGGGATCTATTGCTAGACACTGACTTAAGGGAGTCGCCACCAATTTTTTTTATCTAGGTGCGATTGGCCACCTAAAGAATCAGTCCTTTTAGGGGACACCTAAGTTTAAGGGTCCCTAAAAGAATAGGTTTAGGTCTGCTAACCAGAACAGGGTTCGGGAGTTCGGTTACATGTTAGGAAGGTTATAGCACCCTCACAACGCCCATCAAAAGATGGTACCAGCTTAAATTTGTGTTATCCAAAAGCCTTAAAATTTTACCAAGTAATTAATTATTGGAAATTTTCTCAATTGACTCTAATACTTTTAGCAAAAAATTGAGAAAATTTCCTCACCTCAAGAGTATGCAAGAAAAACTACTGTTTCACTTGCAGAGGCTCCATCGTCGGATTAGTTAAAGAAAAATCAAAATCAAAATAGAAAGGAAGGAAATAATGATTGTTTTCTTTGTGTAGGGAAAATTGATACTTTCAACTTTTCCCAAAAATATTTTTTTGAAATTTATTCTTAAGGAAATTGATACTTTCAACTTTTCCCCAAAAATATTTTTTGAAAATTTATTTTTAAGGAAAATTGATACTTTCAACTTTTCCCCAAAAATATTTTTTTTGAAAATTTATTTTTAAGGAAAATTGATACTTTCAACTTTTCCCCAAAAATGTTTTTTTGAAAATTTATTTTTAGGGAAAATTGCTACTTTCAACTTTTCCCTAAAAATATTTTTTGGAAATTTTGATTTTCAAGGAAAATTGATCCTTTCAACTTTTCCCTAAAAATATTTTTTTTGGAAATTTTGATTTTTATTTAAAGAAAATAGAATAATAAAAATAGAAAAATAAAGAAAAGTAAAACAAAAATAAAAATAAAATTAAGATAAAAAGAATATTAAATAAACCTAATCTAATAAATAAAAAAAACAAATAAACAAATAAATGAAAATAAAAAAAATTCAAAAAAATTCAAAAATTAAAAAAAAAAAACCTGGAGCAGCTCGGATCGCGGCTCGGCTCGGCTCGGCTCAAGGAGAGAAACGGCTAGGGGGGTGGCTTGGGAAGCTCGGCTCGGCTCGGCTTGCCTCGGAAGGGGGCTGGCACGAATGGGTTAGGAAGTGGGTCGACGTTCAGGTCGGGTCGAATCACGGTAAAACGCGCGGATCCTCTAGGTCACTTAAGGCCAAAACGACGTCCTTTTGAGAGGGTATAAAAGGCACTTCCCTCTGTTTTTCGGCAGAACGCTCCTTCCCTCTCTCTCTCTTTTTCCTTTTTCCTCTCCCTTCTCTCTAAAAGGCTGAAGAACTCCGGTGAGATTTTCGTCGGATTCTGGGTTTTTTCATCGGAATCTGGGTTTTTTCACCGGAAGTTCACCGGAAGATCACCGGTTTCTGGGATTCTTACCGAAAATTGGGCAGGTCATCGGAAACTTCAAGGTTGGTCGAAATTTTCGTCGAAAAATTCAAACTTCACCGAAAAATTCATCGGAATCTGGAATTTTCCAGAAATTCCCAGAAAAAAAATCACCAAAAATTCTCAAAAGATTTCTTCTCACTCCCAGAACACTCCTAAACCTTTTCTTAGCTCTCTATACGTCCCTACTCTCTCAATCAGTAGCTTTTGCTTACTGTTTTCTGTGTGTTCTTCATTCTATTCCAGAGGTCCCTTTTATAGGGATTGATTAGGAGTTCCTGATCAATCCCAATTCCTCATTGGACGGGAATTCAATCTTTGAATCCAACTGGACTCTTCTGATTGAATTCCCATTCACAGTGGGATTCTTCAACTTTCAATCCCAGCCCTCAAAAAAAAAAAGAAAGAAAAAATAATAATAATAATCGGATAAATAAAACAAATCAGATAAATGAATAGAATAAAATTAACAGATAATTAAAAAATAAAATAAAATAAATCCAAAAATATTCCCAGAAAAAAAATTATAATATAATAATAAATATATAACTATATAAATAAATTACATATAAATATTAACAGAAAAAAATAAATAAAGATATACATAATAATAATAATAATAATAAATAATAAAATACATAAAATACAAAAGAAGGAAAAAGAAAAAAGGGAAAAAAAATACAAGGTAAAAAAATTGAATTGGGCTATACCCATTTGGGCCAGGCCTAATTGATCTGGGCCTGGACCTAATTGGGTGTCTACAGCTGCCCCTCTTTGCACATTTTCTGTGAAACAGAAATTGCGCAAAGACGTAGACACCCAATCAAGACTCAACTCAACATTGTCATTTTTTGTTTTATTTTTTTTTGTTTTTTTTGTTTTTTTGTTTTTTTTTGTTTTTGACCAAAGCCCCTCTAAACAGAGGCTCAACGACTTTGGAAAATAAATTGCTCCTCTACACAAAGGCACCACGACTTTTGAAAGTAAATTGCTCCTCTAAACAGAGCCACCACAACTTTGGAAAGTAAATTGCTCCTCTAAATAGAGGCACCAAATTGCTCCTCTAAACAGAGGCACCACGACTTTGGAAAATAAAATGCTCCTCTAAACAGAGGCACCACGACTTTGGAAAAGTAAATTGCTCCTCTAAACAGAGGCACCACGACTTTAGAAAAGTAAATTGCTCCTCTAAACAGAGGCAACGGAACTTTGGAAAGTAAATTGCTCCTTGACAATCATGTCCAAAGGAGTTTGAAAGTTGTGTTTGAAGGAATTTCAGGAGATTATGCCCAAAGGTCTTATAAATCAACCCTAATACCAAAAGACATCCTATTTCAAGGATTAGGAACTTACCTGACAAGCCTTTTTTTCAATTTTGCAAAACACCTTCACATTTGTCTTCTCCATGTGGGATGTTGGAACACCCTTGCTTCTTGAATTTATACACTATACTTTCCTGAAAGTAGTGTATGCTGTGCAAATACATATGAATTTCAATGCATGCTATGCAAATGTTGGTCAATTAATTCTTGTTCAATGTATGGTACTCAAGTTTCTCAAGCTTTTCTTGGGCATCAAGCCTTTTGATTCTTCAGAGATCCAATTACACTGCTCTTCTAAGATCGAACCAGTGTAGCTCTTAATTGTTTCTTCCACTCATAATCTTTTTGTTCAGTTTCTCAATACTTTGGAATAAGCTTCATCAATCGATCATCACTTGACCATCATTCAACAAGTTTCATCCACCATCACTGGGTCATTTTCTTAGCATTAACCATTTCAAAACAAACTCTGTCCACTGATTGTTTTCATCATTCAATCATAACTTACAAGTCATATCGATCAATTCATCCTTGTACTCATCTCTTGGTTATACCATTTTTCAAAATTTGCCCCATCATATTCTTTATTTGGTCACATCATATATCCTTCCAAATCATCTCTTTTAGGTCTCTACCATTTCTTCATTTTGTCACCACCATCATCTTAGATTTCTTTTCAAATGAATACAAGACTTTTTTAAGCACATATTCATTCATTCATTATCATTTCAAATCTTGACAAATACGATGCAATCAAGCGTTTTCTCAATTCATTCTAAGGGTGTAACAATAAGAGAACAGAAGGTGAACTATGGTAAAGATAATCAATGAAGATCTATTTTGGTACAAAGCAAATGAAAAAGGAAATAAATTGGATACATGTCATTGGGATGGATGGTATGTCTAAATCATGAATATCAGGCAATTCTCAACATTAATCTAGGATTCTTTTTCAAAAACTCATTCCATTTACTGTTGAAGTCAATTTGAGCTTGGCGAACTTTGCCCCAGTCTTTGAGGGATCTTTAGATTTCTTTGATCTTCCATTCATGTGAGCCATTTGACCTGGATCTTTTTCTATCAAAATCAACCTTTCAGGTTTTCAATTTGAATCTCTTTTTTTCATTTCTCATTTCTTTCTTCTTTTTTTTCTTTTGTTTTTTTCTTTTTTCTTTTTTCATCATCTTTTTTCATTTTTCATCCGTTGTTGATATCTTTCATACATCAAACTTTAGAGCATGATTCCATTGCTTCCTCATGAGCATACCTTCGCTTAACATATGATCATTCAAATTGAGTATTCACACTTGATCTAAATGGACTTTTCAAGGTTGTAATGTAGGCCAAGGTGAAGGGTCATAAAAAAATGGATATAATAGGCCCAAAACATGTATTAAAAAGGTTCAAAACCAAATGATCATTTGATATAACTTGACATTTTGCCCCACATCATTTCACTACTTTTTCTTTCCTCACACAAAGGATTCTCATTACTTTGCCCCAAGTCATGTGTGGCATTTTTCTTTTATTTCTTTTTTTGTTGAGATCTTTTTGTGATTTTTTCTAAAATTACCCCCTGTGTAGAGGGTGATCCTTGGTTAGGGTTCTTCACAAAAAGAAATCATAACAGGCTCAAAGGGGTAGCAATAAATGGTTTTTCGAATGGTAAAAGAAAGATGACCATTTTTCATCTCAATTGTGAATACCTTTCTTGAACATCATCTATTGAACAAAGCTCATGAATCTGTATAAAAGATTGCACATCTTCAAGACATGTCTATTTCACCTCCGGTAATAGCCTATTTTACTTAAATCATCTTTCATATTAATCATGGATGAGTTCTCAACAATTAAATCCCAGAATTATTGTAATCATGTCTAAATATTCATCATCTAAATTAAAGAATGGAATGTAAAGTATGAAAGGTAAACGGAGCATGAGTAATGTCAAGTGAAAGAGAAAAAGAATGAAATGCAGACTTGCTTATTAAAATGATAACAACAGTGAAGTTCACATTGCAAAAAAGAAATCAACCTTACTTGAAAAGAAATCGTTTAAAATGACAAAAAAACCTTCAACCAGCCTTATCCCATTTAAAAATTATTTCTCCTATCATGATCAAAGGGAAGAATCTCCATTGACATCTTGCCCTTAATTCATGTGACTCTCCGACCCTTTCTGCTCTTGACTTTACTCAGACGCTAACATTAGATGTTGTGCTTTTCCTTGATCAAAAACTACCATTCCATCATTGATCAACCTCCACCTTATACTTTAAAGCAGTGCAATTTTAAGTAGAATGGCCAGTAATTCCATAGTGATAGTCGTAGTGGGCTGTAGGATCATACCACTTTGGGTAGGGTGGTTTAAGCGGCTCCACATGGCTGGGGGCAATCAAATGGCTATTATAGAGTTCTCGATATAACTCTATATAAGTCATAGGGATTGGATCAAATACAGGTTTTTCTCGAGTAGTTCGTTGTTCTCGTGAACCACTTACTGGGTTAATAGGGCAAATTTGGGTTCTTGCAGGAGCTTGAATGTTGAGGCTGTATGTAAGATCTTGAGGGCTATAAATTGATCGGTATGTGAATGAATAAGGTGGTTGTGGAGCCAGCTGGTATGGGTAGGATGAGGCATTATTCATAGCGCGATAGTATGGAGAGTAACCTTGGGATGGATAGGGTTGATAACCCCTGAATTGTTGTCTATCAAAGCTCACAGCTTGAGCTTCAGCTTCCTTCTTTTCTGATGCTTTCTTGGTTTCTCCTTTTTCAACTTACCATTTTTTATGGCACTTTTAATAATTTCTCCAGAGATCACCATGTCGGCAAAATTCTTTGTTGCATTCCCTATCATTTTTTCATAATAGGGAGGTTTCAAAGGGCTAACAAACAATACAGTAGTCTCTTTTTCTGTCAATGGAGGTTGTACCTGTGAAGCTATATCTCTCCATCTCTGGGCGTATTCTTTAAAAGACTCATTTGCCTTTTTCTCTAGATTCTGTAAAGATAAACGATCAGGAGCCAAATCGATAATGTGTCGATATTGACTGATGAAGTCATGAGCCATATCGCTCCAATAGCGAATGTGGGTCCTATCCAGCTGAACATACCATCTGGTCGTAGAGCCAGTAAGACTGTCTTGGAAAACATGCATCAAGAGTTTTTCATCATGTGCATGAGCTACCATCTTCTTGCAATATCATAGTGATGTGGGTTTTTGGGGCCATTTTGTACCGGTCATCATTTTTCAAATTTTGGTACTT
>NW_019168390.1:0-21652 GCF_002303985.1 Durio zibethinus | reverse complement strand
ATAGTATTTGAATCACATAAATAATATCATATTCTGAAAGCATAGCTTGCTACCATGCTATTCTTCCTATCAATGAGGGTTTTTTAAATATATACTTAATAGGATCTAGCTTTGCTATGAGCCAAGTAGTGTGATAAAGCATGTATTGTCTAAGCCTCCGAGTTGTCTAGGCTAATGCATAACATATCTTCCCTAATGGTGAATACTTAGACTCATAATCAGTGAATTTTTTGCTTAAGTAGTATATTGCTCATTTTTTCCTATCAGTTTCATCTATTTGCTCTAGCACACATTCCATAGAATTTTCATGTACCGTTAAGTATAAGATCAAAGGCTTTCTTGGAACAGATGGTACCAATATGGGTGGATTTGAAAAGTATTCTTTGATTTTGTCAAAAGCTTTTTAGCATTCATCATTCCATTCTCCTGGATCATGTTTTTTAAGAAGCTTGAAAATAGGATCGCTTGTAGGTGATTTGAGAGATGAAACGAGCAATATAGTTCAGTCTCCCTAGAAAACCTCGCACTTCTTTTGGGATACGATGAGAAGATAAGTTTTGGATAGCTTGTACCTTATCCAGGTCCACTTCGATTCCTCTTTCACTGACCACAAAGCCTAATAGTTTTCATGATTTAGCATCAAATGTACATTTAGCAGGATTCAACTTTAGCTGAAATCTTTTCAACTTATCAAATAACTTTTTGAGATTGACTACATGATCTTCTCTTTCATGAGATTTCGTAATCATATCATCCACATATACCTTTATTTTTTTATGCATTATGTCATGAAAGAGAGTCACCATTACTCTTTAATAAGTGGCACCAGCATTTTTCAACCTAAAAGACATGACTTTGTATCAAAATATTCCCCACATAGTCATAAATGTAGTTTTTTCCATATCATCTCGAGCCATCTTGATCTGATTATAGTTTGAGAAGCCATCCATAAAAGAAAATATGAAATGCCTAGCAGTATTATCCATTAGAGTATCGATGCGAGGTAGAGAAAAGTTATCCTTAGGGCTTGCCCTATTCAGATCTCGATAACCGACACACATTCTCACTTTTTCATCTTTCTTAGGAACTGGCACTATATTAGCTACCCATTTAGGATATTTTGTCACTTTAAAAAATCTAGCATCAAATTGCTTCTTCTCTTTCTCTTTAATTTTTAGCTGCATATATGGTTTCATGCGCCTTAGCCTTTGCTGCATCAGCTTACATCTTGGTTTTAAAGGCAACTTGTGCTCTACAATATCAGTGCTGAGTCCTAGCATATCCTGGTAAGTCTATGCAAACACATCTACATATTCTTGAAGTAGCTCTTTTAGCGTTTATCTTTTAACTAGTAAAAGAGATATACCAACTTTAACCTCTTTTTTTTTTTTCACCATCTCTCAAATTTACTAATTCGATAATTTTTTGGTGAGGTTCAATTAGCTTATCTTCATGTTCTATTAATTTTAACAAATCAAGAGGCAGTGTGTAGTTATTTGAATATTTCTTATTATCAAGTTCATCAACATGAACTAAGTTTTCAAAATCAAATCAGAGACTATTACCATAATTTAACTTTTTGATGTAATGATGATGGAATAGCACCTGTCATTTGGATCCATAGCCTACCTAATAAATAACTTTATGAATGAGAGATATCCATAACTTAGAATTTTACGTTGAAAGTGCACGGACCAATCTACAATGGCACTTTTATATCTCTCAGCATCTCTCTTTAGGTTCCATCAAAGGCTCGCACTATCATATGACTAGGCTTCATATAAGATCCACAACAGAGAGTTTTTTTAAAGTAGTCACAGGTATAACATTGATGGATGAACTATTATCAATGAAAACTTTAGCCATTATATAACTTTTACATTTAACAGTAATTTGGAGAGCCTTGGTACTTTCTTTACCTTCAGGAGGAATCTCTTCATCACTGAAAGAGACATAGTTTGAAATCGTCAGATTCTCAATAAGCTGTTCTATATATTCAACAAAAGCATTGTGAGACACATATGCTTGATTTAGTACTTTTAGCATAACATTACGGTGTGACTTTGAACTAAGTAATAATGACAATAGTAAAATTCTAGCTGGCATTTTGTTAAGTTGTTCTACCATGCTATACTTGCTATATTTTATTAACTTTAGAAATTCACATGCTTCACTCTCAGAGACTGGCTTTTGACATTCCTTTTTTGGGGCTACGTCAAGATTACTCTGACTTTTCTTTTTTTCTTTCACCTTAGCTTTCTCCTTTCTAGCTTTTTCTAGAGCCTCTGGGGTATAACACTTCCCACTTCGAGTCATGCCTCCTACACGCATTATGTTGGCAGTATCTGAGTTGACTACGACATTATAATCATACTTTGATGATACTGTTTTATCATTATGATATGAAAAAAGACCAGAAACTTTAATTATCACCACTGGTCGGGAGATAAACTTTTTTAGCTTCAGTGTCGGCTTCTCATCATAGTAAATAATGATCGATTTACGTACAAACTTATTTTTTGAATCAATGGTTGACACTTCAGCTTTTATCAACTCTTCTCTCTCTTGGTAAAACTCTATTCGACTTATATCCATCAATTTTTGTACCTCTTGATGAAATTGATGACAATTCTTGATAGAATACCTTAGAACACCTCTGTGATAATTGTAGCTTTCAGTTGAGTTAATCACTTCAGAGTAATTTTGAGGTTCTATTGGCTTCAACATGTTAGCTTTAACTAAGACTTCAAACACTTTAGCCATTGGAGTTTTAACTTCATTTATTTTTCCTTCACATGGCTTTTTTACCTATCAATTAAGACATTTATTAATGGTCTGGTTGATTTGGTTGAGGGTTCTTATTTAACATTTGGAGTTCCTTATTGGTTGGTATCAAAGTTTAATACCTTTTCATTAATTAACCCTTACACTTTACATTTCAAAGCAGTACAGTTCTCAGTGGAATGACCTAAATTTTCATAATGATAATCACAATGTGCATTGGGGTCATACCATTTGAGAAACATAAGTTTTAAAGGTTCAATGATAACAAAAGCAAGTAGATGTTTCTTAACAAGTCAAGGATACAAATATATATATATATATATCATGGGAATGGGATTGAAAGTGATTTTTTCTTGGGTATTTCTCAGGGCTCTCAAAACATTATTAAGACTAGGTCTCCATTTTGGTCTTGTAGGTGTAGCAGGATGATTGTAGATAGGTGTCTGAAAGGATGGCCGAAAATGAGGTGGATAAGCTAGTTATGATAATGACTGGTATAGTTGATATGGATGAATGATGGATGTAACATGGTTTATGGAAGGGTAATGGGTTTGGTAGACTAGTGTAGGATAAGGTGTGAAACCTTTGAATTGTTGCCCCATATAGTTCATTGCTTGAGCTTCATTCTCTTTTTTTTTTAGGAGCTTTGCCTTTCTTTGTTTCACTTGTCTCTCTTATATTAAGCTTATCATTTTTTATGGTATTTTCAATGATCTCACCTGATATCATCATATCTACAAAGTTCTTGGTTGTATTGCCTATCAATCTCTCATAGCACAGTATTTTCAAAGTGTTCGTAAATAAAACAGTTATTTTTTTCTTAGTGAAAAGAGGTTAAACTTATGCAGTCATGTCTCTCCATCTTTGTGCATATTCTTTGAAGCTCTCAATCGCTTTCTTTTTCATACCTTGTAAAGATAGACAATCTGGAGCTAAATCCCTGACATGCTGATATTGAGTAAGAAATACCCTTGTAAGTTCTTGGCAGAAATGAATACGAGTGCTTCTAGTTGGACATACTATCTAACTGCAGATCCCGTAAGGCTAACTTGAAATATGTGCATCAATAACTTCTCGTCCGAGTATGTGCTGTCATCTTACGAAAATACATGATGATATGAGTTATTGGACATTTCATGCCATCATATTTTTCAAATTTAAGGACCTTAAATTTTGGTAAAATGACCACATCTGGAACTAAACAAAAAGCCATAAAAATTCATTCCTTCTATAGCTCTAAGCCTTTTTTCCAATAACTTTATCTTCTCCTGGGCACTAGTATCTTTCACTTTCTCAAGTGTCTATATCCCTAGCTTTTCTCTTTTCTTCAGATTATCTAAATCAAGAACTAAAATCGACTCAAGTGGCTTTTCCATCATGACAAGATTAACAAAATTTTGAAATTATCCTAGAGTAGGTGTGGATGTCATTCCTGGATAAGGATTGAGATATCCATCGAGAGTAAGAATTAGCACTCTAGTTCTTTGAGAATGTTAGGTCAGTCGTGGCTCAAATCCTGAAGGGTAGATAGGATCTACCATATCTGGTAATTACTCTTAAAAGCTAGGATTTTTTTTCATTGCTTTTCTTCTGTTAAGTTTCTTGAGCATATCTATTATTGTACTAAAATCTTTTCTTAGTTTTTCTTGAGCTTTCTCAATTCTCTTAATTTGACTGGCCTGTTCTTGCTCTATGATTCTTGTTTGAGTCCTGGTATTGTATGAATGACGAGTAGGTTGGATCAAAATTTTTGATGGACGAGCTATTCTTGAACCTTTATTACCACAAAGTTTTTTTTTTATTTTGAAAAAGAAAAAAGAAAAAATTAGAATGCAATATGTTGAAAATTTTATTTTTTAATTATTTTATGAAAAATTATGTACATGATGCATGAATACAAGTGAGAGATATTTGCTCTTGGACGAATTTCAACATTAAAAATTTTTATTGATTCCATACAACTTTTATTACATGAGATTTACCATTCTAGAGTTATATCTATAGAAGCATTTGACTTATTTATAATGGTCCTTTATCTCGTCTAGAAAGTTCACTAGGCGTTGTCCACATTCTCCTATGGGATTGACTTCTCTTTTTAACGCTTCTACTTTTTTAACCATCTCCCATGCTTTCTTCACTGCTTTGCAAACTTGATTAGTCAAGTGCTCTATGTACTGTTACCTCCATAAGCTTTTTGCCTTCCATCTCATGTAAACATCCCTTTCTGAATCACATGTAAAGATCCAATCTTTTTTCCTTCTATGCCATTCATCTATTATTATTGAAATATGGCTCTTGTGGTCTTGTAGTTGTATCTCTAACCCTTGGATCATTTGGTGAAGTGATTTTTTTTATTCAATACTTGAAAGTGCTTTTTTCTCTCTTTTGCGAGTATGACTTTTAGCCTTTCCTTTTCATTTTGGCATTCCACCAATCTTGCTGAGGTTGTAGAGTACAATCCCTTCTAATTTTGAGATTCTTGAAAAATTTTGGTGGTCTCTTCTTGTTTTTCTTGAGCTTTGCCTTTCCATTGATTCATTTTCTCTCAGAGCTTATTCATTTCATGTTGTCGACTAAGGTAAGACTTGGTGACTTTTCCAGTTTTGAATTGAACTTGTAACCTCTTATTTTTTTAGTGTAGATATTTCAAATCACTATTGGTCAGATCCCATTCTTTTATGACTTTTTCTAATCTACTCTCTTGTTTCTCTGCTTCATATTTCAATAGCCCTACTTTCTCGTGAAGTCTCAATTTTTTTTATTTTTTTTTAGCTTCTAATTTTTTTTTGATAAGCTCGACTTTTGATAATTGCACCTCTTCTGAAAGATTAACCAATTGATATGATCTATCATCAGGAAGAAGTATTATGTCTCTAGGCCATCTTGCTTTTCAAATCTGGTAATCAGAAGTGACTTTGTCGATGAGAGGCCCTAACCTTATTTTTTGTGTTCTCTTTCATGCTTGGATCAACTGCTTCAAGAATTTTGATGGATTTAGATCCCTATAAATGAATTCTATTTGGGTCAAACCATGAGTGGCAAGAACAAATTGCTTTGCACCAAATTGCCTAAGTACCATCAATGGAGTATAACTTATAATACCCCATAATCCTAACAATGGTATCCATAGCTCATATTCTCCATAATGCAACAAAGGCACTTGAGGCATCCAAAGTGCCATCCATTCAATTTCATCTCCGGTAAGCTTTCGTAAGAAAAAGACCCATTCTTCTTTAGTCTTTAATGTTAGCCATTGGCTTTTGCAAAACTCTTCAATTGGTACTTTATTTAGTAGATACAATTTTGAAAAAGCACTCTTTTCACACTTAAAATGACTTCTGATCCATATATATAATAGCGGTGCACATCTTATGAACCTTTTTTTCCATTTCGTTGATAAAAATTCAATGACTTGATGGTTTTAGCTAAGACTGTTAGCGCGGGATTAATTGCTTGGGTTTCAATTTGCTCAAAAAAATCTACTACAGTTATCTTGATGTAACCCAAAGTTTTTGAAAAGATTACTATGCCATACAATGCTAAAGCAAACACAGCTATACCTTAATCATCATTTAAATGCTCTTGAATAAAGTTTTAGAGAAAGTCCCAACGGATGTCGAGATGTTCACTTTTAGGCTTCACAAAGGAATCAATGGTTTCTACGTTAACCCCCATAAGCTTGGCTAACTTTTTACGATATCCTGATTTTGGCTTTCGGGTAAATACTTTATCTGGACATTGTGGTTTTATTCCAAGCAAAACTAAATACTCTTCTATAGTTGGCACCAAATCTTCCTGATTAAAAGTGAAGCATCTATAAGATGGATCCCAAAACTGTATAGTTGCTCTGATCAACTGTTTATCAATTACTACCAAAATGAGGGATACAATCTGCCCGTAAATCTTGCAAAAGCTTTTTTTTTTTTTTCTTCACTTAATTGATCCCAGACAGCAGTTAACTCTTTTAAATCATTTTGTGTGAAATCTAAATGCACTTTTTCGGGTAATTCAAATACATAACCGGTAGGCAAACAATCTTTATTCTTTTGTTAAGCTTCTTTCGACCAAATATGTACTTTATTATACAGTTCACATGACACACTGACTGAGGATGAGTAAATCTGTAGTTCTATAGGATCCATGAAAACTTCTTGAAAGAAATATTTCATAGAGCAAATATCTCGCTGCAAAACTGTATGATATGATTGATGCAAAAACAAAAAAAAAAGAAACAAAATTGAGTTAGCACAAGGATGCGATTTGAAAAAATATTTTTTTGTTTTATAGTTGTTTTATTTTGTATTATACACAACTTTTATTCTTAAGTATTTCCTACAAGAAGGTGGACAAGGCTCTACATAAGGCTGGTTTCCTAGGCTTATTATATACTAGGTTTTGATTGACACGTGTCTAAGGGTTCTCAAATTGTTTCTCACTGTCGTCCATGTTAAACTAGTAAGACACCCTGATCCTCACCCATTACAGGTTACGAACGGAAAGGGTTCAATTTTAGTGAAAGTATTTCGCTTGCCATTGCGGAGGTTATCACCTCACGAGAGCGTATGTACTTTACTTTCTCCTATAAAGGACGAAGCTCGGGTACAGAGCTCATGCATGAGATGCATCGTGCCATTGTGTACAAATATATCCTAATTTATTGAGAGTAATATATACAGAAAAATAAAACATAAGAGGCATAGTAAAAGAAATGTGTGTGAATTTTTTTGCTTTTTATTTTTGATTTATTTTTTATCTTTTTTATTAAAAGTGAAAAATAAAAAACTAAGAAATCGATTAGGACTGTTTAAATCAAAATTTGAGGATAACGCATAGTTAATTTTAGCTTGACTCTCAAAAATAAAATGCATCCTCTATGGAGTCGCCAAGCTGTTGTAACGATTTTGTGTCCGTCCGATGAATTTGGAAATGAAATAAAAATAACAAAAAAAAAGAGTCACCACCAATCTTTTTTGGCTAGGTGCGATTGGCCACCTATTAAAACATATCATTTTAATAAAATCTTAAAATTAATTAAAAAGATAATTTTAGGATCTGTGTAACAGTCTAGGTTTGGGAGTCAATTACGCGTGGGGAAGGATTAGCACCCCCATAGCATCTATTTAAAAACGGTACCAATTAACTACGTGTTATCCTTTAATTTTAATGAAACATAGGCCCATTTTTGGTGTTTTTAAAAAATAATTCTTAATTTTTTATTTTTGGAAATTGGTTTGTTTGGTTTTATTTTAAAAAATTTATTATTCAAATTTTATTCGAGAAAAATAAATTAGAACCTTTTTTATTGAAATAATTCTCAAAATACTTCAGTACGTTGGTAATATTATAGGAACTCTTTCTCACCTAGAGATTTCTTAGGCATCGCTTCTCGGAATACATAAGAATCTCATCCTCGGAGGTTCAAATTTACTTTTCGTAAAAATAATATCATGCATGCAATGTAAAATATTACTATGTTGATGCACACATTTTATTCTCTTTTTTAGAAATTTTATTAATTATTTTATTTAATTTTTTTTATTTAAAAGAAATGAAGAATAGAGGAATTTTTATTATATTAAAGATTTTCTATAAATATTCTAATACACTAGTAATATTTGAGAAAAAATCTTCTCACCTAGGGATTTCTTAAAGCATCTCTACTCAGAATACTTTTGGAATCCCATCATCGGACAAACTTTTCTTTTTTCTCATTTTTTATTACCCATTTTTAATTTATTAGTTAGTTCTTATTTATTATTATTTTATAAGAAAAAAAGAAAATTTTTATTGTATGGAAAATTTTTATATAAATACTCCAATACGCTGGTAGTATTTAAAAAAAATCTTTTCACCTAGAGATTTCGTAGGTATCACTACTCGAAATACTTTTGGAATCCCATCATCGGATAAATTTTTTTTTCTTTTTTCTTTTTTATTATTATTTTTATTGTTTTATAAGATTTATTCTAAAATTAATATAATTTTTTAAAACTTTTATTATATTTTATTATTTATTATTTATTAATTATTATTATAAAACAAGAAAAATTTATTCTGTTAAATTTAAATATTTTAACATGCATAAATATTAAGAATAATAATTAAAATAACAAAAAAATATTTAAAAAAATCTAAAAAAAATTAAAAAAATTTTTTTTTACCTGAACCGGATTGGTCAATGGTCCGATCAACGGGCGATTCGGTTTGGCGTTAGCGGTTCGGTCTGATATGGTTTGGACGATTCTATGTTTAGCAACGGTCTGATCTGATTCACCTAGACCGATCGAGGGTCAAAAGGGAGAACGGGTCATCGGGTTGGTTACGCGGATCTCGGGTTGGGTTATGGGTCGACGTGCGGATACTCAAGTTTCAAAACGATATCGTTTTGGACGTTTATTGAAACGACGTCGTTTTGGCTATTAGTCTTCTATATAAAAGTTAAAATTTTTTTTTCATTCTTTTTTTCCTTTTTACAAAAAAAAATCCTCTTTCTTTTTTTTTTCTCTCAGCCAAACACAGGTGGTCGGTCCTGCCTCCGCTGTCACCGTTCGTCGGTGGTCAGAAAATTTTTAAAAAATACCAAAATGTTTCCTTCGATTCCCTGAACCCAAATCTGATCTCTGTTTTACTAAAAGGAAACCCAAACGGCCTAGATCTGTTCTTGAGCTTTTGGTTAAACCTTTTTTTTTTTATATTCTGACTTCTTTTTTTTTTTTTTGAAACTGACTTTATTTTTTTATTTTTATGTAGGGACTTTCGGCGTTGGGTTCCTTCTTGCGGGGAGGACTATTGGTTTTTTTGGCAAAAAAACTTTTTCCTTTCTTTTTGGTAGGGTATCATCTCGTCTATTTTCCTCATTCTTCTTGTTCGGTTAAGAGCTCTATTTATAGAGCTCCAGTAGTGAATGGCATAGGGCTCGACATGAGGTGCAAGCACGAGCCCTTACTTCATGTCGAGCCCTATGCTGCCTTTATTTATTTCTATCTCATTTGATAGTGAGGGTAATGGATAAGGTGTCGATAGTAGGGTAAGGTGATCAGAAGGGTGGGAAGTAGGGCATGGTGAGGGATGGGTGGTAGGGTATGGTAGCAGCACTACCATCCCTCATTTTTTTTGTTTTGTTTGTTTATTTTTTTGGTATTTTATATTTTGTATTTTTTTGATATTTTATATTTTGTATTTTTTTTGTATTTCGTATTTAATAATAATAATATTATTATTATTATTTTGTCGGACAAATTTGATGTCCACATCGTCATTTTCCCTAATATTCTTTTGATGTTCTTATTGGCAGCTTCTACTGCACCATTCATTTTTGGGCGATATAGTGCTGAATGATGATGCTTTATATTGAACTGTGCACATAATTCTTTCATTATTTTATTGTTCAAGTTGCTAGCATTATCTAAGATAATCTTTTTTGGAGCCCATACTGGCATATTATCTCTCTTTTTATGAATCTACACACTGCTGATCGCATAATACTAGTGTATGAAGCTGCTTTTACCTATTTGGTAAAGTAGTCAATTATCACAAAGATAAAATAATGCCCATTTGAAGCTTTTGGTGCTATGGGTCCGATCACATCCATTCCCCACATGGAGAAAGGCCATGATGATACCAAGATGTGTAATGGGATTGGAGGAGAATGAATTTTATTTGCATAAATTTGGCATTTATGGCACTTTCTAACTTAGCTGATGCAATCTTTTTCCATTGTAGACCAGTAATAACCAGCTCTTATAATTTTTCTGGCTACCATATGCCTATTAGCATGTGTTCCACAAATTCCTTAATGTATTTCCTCAAGTATCCTTCTTACTTCCACAACATCGATGCACCTTATCAAAATTTGATCTTGACTCTTTTTATACATGATTTCTCCATCAAGCACAAAACTTGTTGCTAATCTTTGAATGATCTTTTTATCATTTTTTGAAGCCTGCTCTGAGTGGTTTTGACACTTGATATATTGTACATGTCATAGTACCATGGCTGTCGATCTACTTCTTCTTTCATATTTGAACAATGGGCTAGATTTTCGTACTATTATTTAACTTGAACATCGTTGTCAAAGTAGCCAAGACGTCAGCAATCTGATTTTTTTCTCGGGGAACATGTTGAAATTAGATTTTTTAAAAATGTTTCATCAAGCCAATTATGTGCTTTTGATATAACACTAGTTTCGGGTCCCTGATCTCCCATTCACCTTTCAGCTGATAAATTACCAAGGTTGAATCCCCATATACTTCTAATGTTTCAATCTTCTTTTCAATGGCCATTTGTAACCCCATGACACATGCTTCATATTCAGCAACATTATTTGTGCAATTGAAATCTAACCTTGCAGTACAAGGGTAATAATTCTCTTCTGGGGATATTAGCACTGCCCTAATACCATGCCCCATTATATTGGATGCCCTGTCAAAAAACATCTTCCACATTTTTTTACAGGCTTTTTATCTTCATCTTACAAGATCGCCATCAAATCTTCACCTGAAAACTCAAACTTTATAGGCTTGTAATCTTCTATAGCTCGATGCATAAGAAAATCAACAATTGCACTCACTTTAATGGACTTTTATGTCACATACATACTATCATATTCCGAAAGCATGACCTGCTATCTTGCTATCCTGCCTGATAGAGATGGTTTCTAAAAAATGTACTTGAAGAGATCTAATTTATATATTAGCCAAGTCGTATGATAGAACATATACTGCCTGAGTCTACGAATAGTCCAAGCTAAGGCACAACATATTTTTTCTATTTGGGGGTACTTGGCCTCCTACTCCGTAAACTTTTTACTTAAATAGTAGATAGCATCCTCTTTCTTGCTAGTTTCATCTCTTTGCCCTAATACTTATCCCATTGATTTTTCTTGAACTGTTAGATATAAAATCAATGGTTTTTCTGCAACTGGTGGTACTAACACTAGTGGGCTTGTCAAATACTCTTTAATATTTTCAAAGGTATTTTGGCATTCTTCATCCCATTTACCAGGATTATTTTTACGAAGCAACTTAAAGATTGGATCACATTTTGAGGTGAGTTGAGATATGAAGCAAGAAATATAGTTCAATTGCCCCAAAAAGCCTCTTACTTCTTTCTACGTTGCGACACTGACAACTCTTGAACAGTTGGAATCTCATCAGGTCTAGTTCTATACCTCTTTCACTGACTATAAACCCTAACAATTTTTTAGATTTAACATCAAAGGTGCATTTGGTTGGATTCAATTTGAGTTGGTATCTCCGTAATCTTTCAAATAGCTTTCTAAGGTTAGTAACATGATCTTGACCTTCTTGAGACTTAGCTATTATATCATCAACAAATACCTCTATCTCATTGTGCATCATATCATAAAAAAGAGTGACCATCACCCTTTGATAGGTGGCACTAGCATTCTTTAGCCCAAAAGGTATGACTTTATAGCAAAATGTACCTCACATTGTTACAAATGTAGTTTTTTTCATATCTTCACGAGCCATTTTGATTTGGTTATAGCCAGAAAAACCATCCATGAATGAAAAAGTGGAGTACTTAGTAGTGTTATCCACAAGGGTATCAATATATGGCAACCATAAATTATCGTTTGGGCTAGCCCTATTCAAATCTCGATAGTCCACACACATTCTAACTTTTTCATCTTTATTAGAAACTGAGACTATATTAGCTACCCATTCAGGGTACTTAGCCACTTCTAAAAAACCAGCATCAAATTGCTTATTTACTTCTTCTTTTATCTTTAGTAACATTTTTGGCTTCATGTGTCTCAACTTTTACTATATCAGTCGACACTCTGGTTTTAGAGGCAATTTATGCTCAACCACATTTGTGCTAAGTCTGGGCATATCCTAGTAGGACCATGCAAATACATTAACATACTCTTGCAGTAGATTCACCAGCTTTTATTTTTCAATCGATGATAATGAAGTATCGATTCTGACTTTTTTCTTATACTCATTGTCTCTCCATTTCAACAGATCGTGAGGTAAATCATAATATTCTGAATCAACATCGTTATTAAGCTCGTTAATGTGAATCAAATTTTCAAAATCAAACCCAATGTTATTGCCTTGGTTGTCCATAATGTTCATTACTAGAAAAACCTGAAAATGGGTATAATTACAAAGAATCTTGGTAAGGGCAAAGAGGATAGCAATGAAAAAGGAAAGTGAAATAAAAAAAATAGAGAACATGGTATATGTGAAATGCATTGCATCCATTATTTTATTAAGATAATGAAACTAAGCCCATACATTTAACCCGTATGCTCATGGGTAGAAGCAATTGGAATTTTTTGAGTTTAAAGGTTCAAAGATAACAAAAATGGTACATCATTCTTGAATCTTCTAAAAAGGAAAAAAGATCTTTTTATCATGTATTACCCTTTCATTTATTTCAACTTAAAATTGATAGAAAGCTTCCTTCAATTCCATTATCGGTTCCTTTTGTCTAACCTTCGTTGACCCATGATAGAGATGCCCAGTTGAATGAAAGGTTTCATACAAATAAAGGAACATCATTTTTATATCAATTGAATCTTGCCCTTTGAGGTGTGCTATTCTCTTTTCTTTCTTCTCCAGCATTACATTCTTTCTATCAGCAGTTGTAGGCTTATAACCTAACCTTCATATTTTTTTATTTTCAATGAGCATGGTGCTCTTGTGATTCCTTGTAGAGCTTTTTCTAAGCCCTGCCTGGCTCACTAACCCTTGTTAATAGTCTGCTTGATCACCATATTTATAGCTTTTGACAATTGAGGGATTGGTATCCTTGATCCTTTTTTGACATAAGTAACGTTTGCTACTTTAAAAGCTCTGAATGAAAATTCAATCGCTTTTTCTACCACCTCAACATAGGGAGTAGTTAAGGCCTTTGTTACTAGTAAATTCTTCTCACTACCCACATAGACTTATTTTTCTTCCACGATAAATTTTACCTTCTGATGTAAAGATGAAGGTATAACTTTGTTTGTGTGAATCCAAGATCTTTTCAGTAACTAATTATAGGCATGCGTTATGTCCATCACTTGGAATAGAATGTTGAAGGTATAAAAACTGATCTACAATGAGATCTCTATATCACCAATCACCTCTTTCGTGTTTTATTAAATGCTCTTACAATCATGTGACTATTTCGCATGTGAGAGGAATCTACCAAGAGTCTTGTCAATGTCATTAGAGGCATGACATTAATGGAAGATCCATTGTCAATAAGAACTTTGGTCATAGTATGGGTTTTACATTTTACAGTAATATGCAAGGCTTTAATGCTACCTCATCCTTTTGGAGGTATTTCGTCATCATTAAAGTTGATGAAATTTGAGGTTATGATATTTTCAACCATGTGATCTACCTTTTCAACAGAAATGTTATGCTCGACGTAAGTTTTGTTGAGCACTTTCAGTAAAGCATTCTTATGCGGTTTAGAATTTAATAGTAGTGACAGCAAAAAAATATGAGTTGACAGTTTATTCAGTTGATCAACCACACTGTACTCACTATGCTTAATGATCTTTAAAAACTCACAAGCTTCTTTTTCTGGCATTGGTTTGTTAATCTGCACTTTCGAGCTTACCACCGGTTGAGAATCTTATTTTTTCCTTGTGTCTTATTCTCTTATCTTGTTTTTTTTTTTTCTAGCCCTTTCTAACATTTTGAGAGTGTAAATCCGATCACTTTGGGTCATTCCTCTTATTCCCGTTATGTTGGCAATATTTCTCATACTTGGATTATTCGAGGTCACATTAGGGCCTCGCATCACAACATCATAATCATATTTCCATGGGATTGCTTTATCGATTTGATAAAAGAATGAAATAGGGACATAAATGGTCATTGGTATCTTGGAAGAGGGAATGATTTTCTCAGTTAGGGGCTCTGATTTCTCATCATAAAAGACTTGCTAGGATGCTCGTTATCTATTGTATTCACACTGCTTTCATCATATTCATCATAAAACTTAACGATGGCCTCATCCATCAAGCTCTATAATATTCGTTTAAAGTCCTTGCAACCTTAGATTAAATGTTCAACTAATCTTCCATGGTACTTACAAGAATGGTCGGGGTCTCCATAACTTCCATTGTTATCCAAAAACAATGGTTAAATCATATTTGCCTCACATAAATAGTCATACACCCATTCAAAAGAAGTCTTTATTTCATTCACACATCTTTTGATTTTCACATCATTTTTCTTATCTACTATATTAATTTCCCTCCGGTGTGATTTGACAAAGGGTTTTCACTGACACTTGGCTTGAATTGGGTGTTAAAAGTTAAAAGGCCATCGTTTATTAGACTTTGCACCTTATGTTTAAGTGCTGTATAATTTTTAGTAAAGTGTCCTGTAACACCATAATGATAATCGCACTTAACGTTAGGATCATACCAACTTGGGTAAGGTGACTTTAATGGTTTTATGTAAGAAGGAGCGATAAGAGGACCTCTCACCAATTAAGAGTATAAATCGGTATAAGACATAAAAATTGGATCAAAATGAGATCTTTCTCGATTGTTATTATTTTGTGAGGTTCTTTGATTATTGTTTGTGGTGGATTGGTTGGGCAAATGGTCTAGTTAGAGGTGCAGATGTGTAATTGGATGGCTGAGGGCTAAAGCTTGGTTTGGGCGGTGGTTGTCGAGGTACTCGGTAATGATATGGTTGTTGAAAAATTTAGTTAGCGACATGATAGTAAAGAGGGTATGGAGGGCTTAGATTATATGAGATAGAAGGATGATGTGAGAGATTTCTATGAGTAACAGCATATGTCTCATGTTTTTTCTTTTTTAAACTTATTGTTTTCTTTTTAGGCCCTTTTATTTTGTCACTTTTGATAGCACTTTCTATCATTTCTCCTGAGATTACCATGTCAGAGAAGTTTTTTATGACATTCCTTACCAACCTATCATAGTACGGGGCTTTTAATGTGTTGACAAATAGCACAGTTATCTCTTTTTCAGTCAGTGGTGGTTGGACTTGGGCTACCGCATCTCTTCATCGATGCTCATATTCCTTAAAAGTTTTCATTGATTTCTTCTCCATATTTTGTAGTGACAACCTATCAAAGGCTATATCCAAGACATGCTTATACTGAACAAGAAAAACTTTAGCCAAGTCTTTCCACGAGTAAATTTTGCTTCGATCTAACTGCATGTACCATTTTATCATTGAACCAGTCAGACTATCTTAGAAATAGTGTATCAAGAGTTTATCTTAAAAATAGTGTATCAAGAGTTTATCATTATGGGTATGACCCATCATTTTTCTACAAAACATGGTAATATGAGTGGAAAGACACTTTGTTCCATTATATTTTTTAAAATCTGGGGTCTTGAATTTTGGTGGGATAACCAAGTCAAGCACTAGGCTCAGCTTATTGGCGTCAACAACCCTATAAATGTCATTATCTTCAACCGCTTTGAGCCTCTCTTCAAGTTGGTCATACTTGTTTCATATTTTTGAGTTTATAATAGGCTTTGACATTTCATAAGACTTCTCTTGTTCAATTGGTTCATCAAGATTTGGTACTATGGTGGGATTAACTGGGATAGGCCTAACATTAGTATTTAAGTGGATTGATTGTTGGCCAACAACATGATTGACATAGGGATATGGTTGCACAGTTGGTGGACGTATGTGCATACCACGAGGGGCTTGAGCTTGGGCTTGAGATGGAGTGAATCTAGGAGGATAGAGTGGTTCTTTCGTGTTAACTTTTTCCCCTGTCCTTGATACTCGAATAACTTTTTTACCTTTTACTGAATCAGTTAGTAATTGTCTTAATTCAGCCATCTAGGCTTCGATACTTTGTTGTATCTTCATCACTTTTTCTCTTATTTCCTCTTATGCCTTTTCGACTCTCTCAAATCTGGTTGTGCTCTCTTCATTCAGAACTCGAGCTTAAGAACGAGTATTATATCTATGTAGGATTTTTTGACTTAGATTCTTCGATTTTGCTATCTTTGAACCTTAGTTTATTAACTATGAATTAGAACGCATGATATAATATCATTGCTTATTTACCTTTAGTAAAATGCATGTATGGAATGAATGATATGCATATTGTGGGTATTGTTTTATATCAATCAAAATAAAAAAAACCTTTCATTAACCATTGGGGCCTTTGTACATCATCCGATCATTCTTGCGTTAAAATCATAAAAATATTTGATTTGAGCATATTGCTCCCTAGCTTCACATAAGAAATTCAATAATCTCTGACCATAGCTTTGAGTTGGTAAAATCTTTCGTTCTAGTGCCTTTGCCTTTTGGACCATGTTGCCTGCTTTTTGAATAGCCTTGTAAATCTGAGCAGTCAAATGTTCGATGTATTATTGTCTCCCTAAACTTCTGCTCTCCACATCTCTCGAGCATCCACTTCTATGTTATAAGTATGGGCCCAATAATCCTCCCTCTCTTGCCATTCATTTAAAATCTTATCTATGTGGCTCTGATTATTGGTTAATTGAAGCTCTAGACTCATTAACTCCTACTCTAAAGCTTTCTTCTCATTTTGCAAATCAGAACTCCTATCCTATTCTTTTTTTAGTTCGGCCCTTAGCTTTTCATTTTCATTTTGGCACCTCGTTACCTTTCCAGAGGCTCTTGAAAATCTTTCTTTTCATTCATGTTATTTTTTAGTGAGTGCAGATATCACTTCCTTATTCTCTTGAGCTCTGTTCTTCTAATACTCCACCATATCTCTTAATTTTTTCACATCCTTCTTAGATCCCTTCAAAGTTCTATTGTCCAACCTCAATTTCTTATTTTCTTGATATGCATTTTGTAGATCTTCTTTCAATACCTTTTGTTTCTTGGTCAATTTTTATACTGCATCATCTCTTATCATCAAATCATATCTTAGTTGGTTAACTTGATCCATCATGGCCATCTTCTTTTTAAAAAAATTTTTCCTTTCAATCTCAAATTCTCATTTGGTAATCTCAAAAGTTGACAATACTGGTACTAAAATAGGAGTTGGTAACTTTTCTGACACATCAACTAGTAAAGGCCTAATTTTGTTCACCCTTTTCATCCTTCACGCGAGGTAACCTTCTACAACATAATTTGGAAATCTAGCAAGGCCCATTCGATTGACCTGTTTCCATGCTTTGATGATTTCACAAACTCTTTTCACGTAACCAGGTGTTCCATAATCAAACTCGAGTGAACTGAGTTTATGAGTCATAGGAATGAACTGCCGTGAGTCATATTGTCTTTGAACCATAAGAGGTGCATAACTCATTACCCCCCATATTCCTAACAAAGTTACCCATGACTCGTTTCCTCAACTATACAAGATGGCCATATGAATCATTCATGGTGCCCGCCAAGTTACATCCTCACTAGTGAGTTTCAGAAAGAACGACATCTACTGACTTTTTATCCAATCCCTTTTCCATTCTTTGGCAACAAACTCCCTAATGGGAATAAAATAAATGAAAAATGGCTGAAATAATATCTTTTTTTTCCCAAAAAATGACTTCTGAGCTAAACAAAAAGTAACTGAACACATCTTATAAATCACCCTTCACCTTTTTTTCTATAAACATTAAGTAATCTAACAGTCTCTGCCAAAATAGTCAGTGAAAGATTTATACCTTTATACAATTGCTCAAAAAAGTCAACCACTGATGTTTCTATATGTCCTAACACCTTAGGAATATCATCAATCCATACACGACTAAAGCAAACACATCCAACTCTTGATTAGTATCAATATATTTTTTTTATATACTCAAGCAAAAAAATTGATAGAATAGTTTCAACCCCATCCTTTTCTTTCTTTTGCTTGTTTATCTCTTTAATTCCTACTTGCATGATCTTGGTTAACTTCTTTCTATATCCAGTAGTCTTATGCTCTTTTCAATAGATCTTATCTTGATTTGTAGACTCTATCCGGAGTAAGGATGAATATTCTTCAATCGTGGGGGTCAAGTCTTCTTGGTTAAATACAAAGCATCGATAAGATGAATCCCAAAATTGTACTGCTGCTCAAATAAGCTATTCATCAATCTTTACTGATATGAGTATTGTCACATCCCCATATTTCTTGAAAAAAGTTTTTTTTCTTTTTGTACCCCACTGTTTTCAGATAGCATCCAATTTTGATTTGTCATTTTGACTGAGATTCACGTGCACTGACTGTAGTAGCGATGGGATATGACCATTTACTAAACAATCTCTTTCTTTCTCTTGAGTACTTTCTGATTGGCTTTTAATCTTTAAGTAGCTCTTACCACGGATGACATCCCGTGGGTTTCCTGAAAGTTTTTCTTGCTGAAGATTGGTTCAAATCAATACCTTTTTAAGAAATGTGATATCTATATGAAGTATGTAGCAAATTTAAAGGCAACAAAAAAATTAAAAAAATTAATAAATAAATAAAGAAGTAAATAAACAAACAAACAAGTATGTGACAAAATAAAATATATAGTGTCCTAATTTTAGGTAATTTTCTAAAGGTTGACAAGGCTTTATCTTAAGGTTGAGCCTTACGGCTTACTATATGCTAGGTTAAGATTTACGCGCTTAAAGGTTCCCAAACTATTCCTTACATCATTGTCCATTATAGACTAGTAAGGTTCCCCGATCCTCATCAATTATGGGTTATTACTGGAAAATGGTTCAATTTGAGTGAGTATTTTGCTAGCAAATACGGAGGTTATCACCTCACAAGAGCGTAGTTACTTCACTTTCACCTAAAAAGAATAGAGCCCAGGGTCTAGAGCTCATGCATGCATATGAATATGTAAAATATGTGCAAAGTAATGTATTAATCAAAATAACATGAATAAATATATCATAAAACCAAAATAAAGTAATAACTAACAATTTATTTTATTCATTAATTTTTTTTAAATGGAATAAAGGAATTAAATTAACTATCAAATAAAACTAATTAAATCCAACCATTATCAATAGCGCATAATTAACAATTTGGCTTGACTTTCACACAGTCCCCAGTGGAGTCTTTAAGTTGTCATAACGGTTTTGAGACTGCTAGATGTAAAAGAGTTTTAAAATCAAAATAATGAGGGGAGTCGCCACCAATCTGTTTTAGAGTGTGATTGGCCACTACAAAGTTTATCCTTTTAATAAAACTATAAAAACGAGTTTAAAGTTTATCAAAAAGATAAATGTTGGTCTACGAAAATCAGATTGGGTCTGGGAGTCGATTATGTGTGGAGAAGGATTAGCACTCCCACAACGCCAATAAATTGGTACCATTTAATCGTGCGCTATTTTTGATGTTGGATAAAATGGTTTCAATTTGAAATTTAACACTAATTCCTTCACTTAAAAAAAAAATTTTGGTTAAAATTCCTTTTTTAGGAATATTAAAAAAATCTTTAAGTTAAAGAATTATCTTAAAATTCTCCAACATCTAGGCAGAACTTAGGATGACTCTTTCACTTGAGATTTAATATAACATTATCTTAAAATAAAAATAACACTCTTTGCAAGAAATGATTATTAGTAACTCTCCAACATCTAGGCAGAGTACCGAGAATTATTTCTTTTGAAATGTTATTTTTGTTCTATTTTATAGTATCAAAAATATATATTTTGGAAAATTTTATATGAGAAAATAAACGATGGTATTGTAGGCAACAAATGAAAATTAAAGACAAAGAAATATAATACAAATTACATGATAATGTATTTATGCAAAGTGATGAAATATAAATTTAGAGTAGGATTCTTGAATATAATGAGACCATCCCAACTCTCCAACATCTAGGCAGAGCTTAGGTGCGACTTTTTATATTTAAGATCCCATTTCATTATTATACTTTTGTAGTTAATTAGTCCCATTATTAAAGCGAATTAAAAATTTGTGTGAAAAATTTAATGAAATAAAGTTTCCTAAATACCCCATCATCTAGATGACATTCAAAAATAAATTATTTTATGTGAGATTTTCACATGTATTCTTAAAGTTTCGGAATAAATTTAGGGTTTTAGGGGCTTTAGAGTTTGAATATTTTTTTCGGTGATGGTACGAAATTGTGTACCATATTTGGGATTTATGGATTTGAATTTTGAGTTTTTTTGGATTTTAAGGTTTTGCATTTTGGATTTTAAGGTTTGAAGAAACACGAATATCTATAAAAATTTCCAATATTTAGGCAAATTTTTGAAGCAAGTTGACTTTTATGATTTTTGAAAAGTAATTAAAAATTTTCATATATTTCCCTTTTTATGAAATTTATTACTATTATCATTATTATTATTATTATTATTATTATTATTATTATTATTATGCTTTTTTTATTATTCTTTTTATTTAAAAAAATTATATAATTCTCCAACATCTAGACGAAATTATTTTTATTCCCTCCAATATCTAGGCAAGGAAAATAAATCGAAAAAAGAGAAAAAAATTATTATTCAATTTTTATTATTTATTGTTTTTGAAATATTATTATTATTAGCATTTTTAGTATTTATTTTTAGTCACTCTCATATTTTTATTTCATTTTATTATCAATAAAAAATATATATCATGCATAAATAAAAAAAAATTACTCAAAATAACAAAAATGATAATATATAAAAAATTCAAAAAAAATTTTATTTACTTGAACCGGACCGATCAACGGCGGTTCGGTTGAATCGAAAAAGATTCGGTTTGACGTGCGATTTGATTGAGCTGGCTGAGGAGTGGTTATGATCGGTCTAAAGAGCGGTTTGGTCCAGTTTGAACAAACCGATTCAGAGCTACTGAGGAGTGGGGTTGGTAGGTCGGTTGTGTGGAACTCAGGTCGGGTTCGGGTCATCGTGCGGATCCTGACTGGTTGAAACCGCGTCGTTTTGGCCTTGAGTCCTTTATATATAACAAAAAAAAAATTGTT
>NW_019168389.1:0-21667 GCF_002303985.1 Durio zibethinus | reverse complement strand
ATTAAATATATATTTAATATACATAACAATTAATAATTTAACTTATTATAAATTATATTAAATACAAATTATTAATATATTTATTATCTTATTTAATTAGGATTTTTATGAATTCTGTTATAAAATATAATATATTTAATATTTATATAGTATCGATATATTATTATTAATAAAATAAATAATATAATTATATATATAATAAATAATTATAATATATTTAGATAAATAACAATATATTATATTTAAGTATAATAGTTTATCTTATAAAATATTAAGATAACTATTTTATCTAATTTAAAGTTATATAAATTATATAATAAATTAATTACATTACTAATTAATTTAACAAATATTATAATAAAATTAATCAATTTTAATTAACTATATAATTAACATATATTATTATAATATAATCATAAATAAGAAATTTCTATTTTATAATATTTATAAAATTATAATAATAAATTAGATTAAATAATTATATTTATTTAAATATATTAAAATAGATAATATACTAATTCAAATAGTTATGACTATTTAATGTTATAATTAAATATATATTATATTAATTAAGTAATATATTATTACTATTTTTATTAATAATATTTAATACTATAATTATATAAAATATTTGAATAGATTCATATAAATATAATTTATTATTTGTAATTGTAATTTATGTATATTAATTAATTAATAAGTTCGATTAATATTAACAATTGCAATAATTTAATATTAAATATTTTATTAGAACTATATAATCATTAAATAGATTATATAAATTTTACTTATTAAGAATAAGCTCTTATGGATAGAAACAATTGTTTTATGACAAAACAAAAAAGTCATAAGAATTTGAAATAAATAATTATTCAAATAGTCATAACGATTTGAATTTGTTTAATAAATAGATTACTTTTAAATCTTTTACTTATTAATTGTCTTATATTAATAAATTTGTATTATTTTATTCAAAGTAAGCTTATATGAATAAATAAAATCATTATATGACAAACCAAAAGTTTATAGCGATTCCAAATCAATAATTGTTCAAATGGCCATAATTATTTAAACTTGTTCAGTAAATACTACTAATTTATAATTAAATAATATTTAATTACATATAACTTAAAAAATTATTCAAATATTATAATTATTATACTATTGTAGTATATTATTTTAACTATTTATTCAAATATTTGATTACTAATATTTCATAAAATACATATAAATAGTTTATATAATTGTTATTATAGTCTATAATAAATAGATAATAATCTATAACTAAATCTTTGATTAAACTAATGATATAAAATCTAGTTATTATTATAATTTATATTTAATTAATAATTAAATTATATAAATATCAATTATTAATAATATTTTATTTATTTTTTTGATAATATATAGATTGTGTTTATTAATTTAAATTTAAAAAAGTAATTGAATTTTAAAATTAATATA
Source organism: Durio zibethinus (assembly GCF_002303985.1). Next base: position 20,203 of record NW_019168389.1, on the reverse strand, counting down.
AAATGCTGTCGTAACGGTTTTGTGTTTGTTTGATGAATTTGGAAACAAAATTAAAAAATAAAAAAATAACGGAGTCGCCACCAATATTTTTTGGCTAAGTGTGATTGGCCACCTATTAAAGTATATCATTTTAATAAAATCTTAAAATTAATTAAGACATTTATATAATAATATTAACTTATTTATAATTTATAAATAATATAATTGTAATCCTTTACTAATCAAATAATTTATAATATATTTTGCAATTAGTATAAAATTATACTTATATTAATAAATAATTGTTCATATAGACAAAAATTAACTATTTTTAATTTATTTAAATTAATAATTAATAATTATTTTGTTATTTAATTATATTACTATTAATAACTATAATTATTATATTAATCAAAATAAGTTATTTATTATTAATATTAATTTCAATTTTATTAACAAAAACAATTGTCTTAAATAATAATAATATTATTATATATAATAAATAATAACTATATAATTTGAAACTATCTATTTATAATTATTAATATGAATAATAAGGGGTTAAATTAAACATTGTTATAGTTACATTAATTTAATTAATATTTATTAATTAAAGATAATGAATATAATTAATTTAATTAAAATTAATTAAATTAAATGTATTGAATACTAAATATTAATAATTAATATAATTAATATTAATTTAATTGTATTATAATTAAATTAAAGTTAAGCTAATCATGTTAATATTATTATAATTTAATATACGTTTATAATAATTAACTATATTTATTAAATCTTATAATATATTAAATTATATATTCATTAATTATAATGTATTTATATTATTAATTTTCATTAAATACTAATTATTAATAAATAGTATATATTTAGTATATAATATAATTATTATTTATAAGTAAAATATTTACTTTAATTTATAATAGTTATAACAATTAATGAATTTGTTATATATATAATAATTAAATAAATTATTTAACTATAATTATCCATTTGGTATTATAAAAGCTTATAATATTTATAACAATATATATATATATAATTTATAACTATATTAATAATCATATTAGTAATAATTTATAATTTATTATTCATAAATTAGTTGAATATTAATTAATTTAAATAATTTTAATATTATTTAAAATTATTAATAATAATAATTAATTAAAAATATTTTAATTATTAATTGTTTAAAAAATTAAATCTAATTATCTTTAATTATAATTAAAAATTACGAATAATTAAATCATTATTAAACAATTCAGTAAATAAGATTATTTAAATAGATTATAATTATATGTTTCCATTATTACATAAGTTAAAATATATTACTACTAATCATATATTATTAATATATATAAATATATATTAATTACACATTCTATTTAATTATATATTAATAATTTAAAAAAATTAATGTTTATTAAACAATTTATAATAATTAATATTATTATATTTGTAGTAATGGGTAATAATAAATTACCATTTAAAAATAATTTAATATATTATCCCTAATTTTTTGCCAAAATTTATAAATTTAATATTATAATTTATTATTACCCATTACTACAAATATAATAATATTAATTATTATAAATTATTTAATAAATAATTATACAATTAAATATATATAATAATATAAATATAACTATTAATCGATTATACATATTATTAAATATAATAATAAAATTATAGTAATTATAGTAATTATACAAACTAGAACAAGGTTTAGGAGTTCGATTACATGTGGGAAAGGTTATAGCACCCCCACATGCCCATCCAAAGAATGGTACCATTTTATTTTAAACTTATCATAGGGTCTTGAGTCTAATGGTTTTAAAATTTTATGTTAAATATTGGAAATAATTCTTAAGATTCTTCATCAATCTGGCAGAATTCGTGAAAATATTTCCTTACCTCATGAGTACTCAAGGATCTCATTTGTTTCCTTGAAGAGACTTTGTCGTCGAAAAAAGGTTTAATTATTATTTTTTATTGAAAATATATCTAATTATTCTACCATTTGGGCCAAATTAGAAATATTTTCTCTTTTGAATTTCTAAATTTTCCACCATTTAGGTCAATTTAGAAATATTTTCTCTTTTTGGAATTTCTAAATTTTCCACCATTTGGGCCTATTCAAAAATTCTTCCTTTTATTTTTTATTTATTTATTCTCTTTTTTTGTTTGAAAAAAATATTAATTATTGTTATTGAAACTTTATCTAAATTATTCCACTTTTTGGACAAATTTGGATAAAATTTCTCACCAAAGAATTTTATAAAAAATTTACCATTTGAAATTTCTATAAATTTCATCATTGGATAATTAATATTTATTCCCCAAATTTTTTTTTTATTTTTATTTTTTTAAAATTTAATCATGCAAAATAATAAGAAAAAACATATAAATAAAAAAATGGCTCAGTTGGAATGGCTAAAATTCGGCTCAGCTTGAGATAGAAACAACAGCTGAGAGATCGGTTGATGCGTGGGTCAAAAGTGGGTTGCACTCGGGTCGGGTTGGTCTGAATAGAAACGCGTGGATCCTAGGGGTCTCCTAACGCCAAAACTACGTCGTTTTGCAATAGTATAAAAGGCTAATTTTGGTATTTTTTCACCAGATTTTCCTTCTCCCTCTCTCTAATAAATCAAAGAACTCCAATTGAATCTTCACTGAATTCTGAAAAAAGTCATCGAAATTTGGGTAGCTTCACTGGACGTTCATTAAAAAATTCAAGCTAGCTGAAATCTTCAACTGGATTCTGGGATGCTTGTGGAAAATCGACACCGAAAAAGTCACCAAAAAATTCAACAGGGGCAAAAAATTTTCCAAAAAAATCCTTTTTTTTTAAACCCAAAAAACTCCTAAAAATGTTATTTTGCTTTTTGCTTTTCTCTTCTTCTTTTTTTGAATTCTATTCCTGTGTTCTTTGTTTTTTCTCTTTCTACCCTTGATCTGTGTCAGTGTATATGTATTTATAGGGTCTTGAGCCTAAGAACCCTAAGCAAGAAAAGAGTTTCAATTTCTTCCAATCTTCAATTCTGAGTTTATCCCAACTTTAATAACCTCACCTCAAGAGTATTCAAGGATCCCATTGTTTCCTTGAAGAGGCTCCATCATCGAAAAAAAGGTTTAATTAATTTTTTTAATTATTTTTTTATTAAAAATATATCTAATTAGTCCACCATTTGGGCCTATTTAGAAATTCTCTTTATTTATTATTATTTATTTTATTTGAATTTCTAAATTTTCCACCATTTGGGTCAATTTAGAAATATTTTCTTTTTTGAAATTTCTAAATTTTCCACCATTTAGGCTTATTTAGAAATTCTTTTTATTTCTTTTTTTTTTGGAAGGGGAATAATATGACAATTACTTTTCTTGAAATTTCATTTAAATTCTTCCACCATTTGGGACAAATTTAAAGAAATTTCTCACCTAGAGATTTCTTAGAAAATTTACCATTTGAAATTTCTAAGATTCTCATCCTTCAATAATGATCAAATATTTTCAACCAATTTTTTATTTTTTTGTTTGAAAATAAATATCAAATATTGTTTTTGAAACCTTATCTAAATTATTCCACAATTTGGGATAAATTTAGACAAAATTTCTCACCTAGGAATTTTATAGAAATTTACCATTTGAAATTTCTATAAATTCCATCATTGGATAATTAATATTTATTCCCAAAATTTATTTTTTAAATTTTTTATTCTTTTAAAATAATATTAATTAATTAGTTAATTACAATTAATTTAAATATAATATTATAACTATTACTTCTTAGTTTATAAATTATATAATATTATTATAAAAGTTATTTTTTTAATAACTTATATTAAATAATATTAATATTATTTTAATTTGTTTTATTAATTATTTTATTTAATATATTAAACTATAAATAATGAGATAATATCTTATATTAAATATTATAATAGTAATTATAATATATAATGATTAATTTACAATATAATTATTTTATAATTATATATTTATTATATATAATCAAAATTATTTGAAATTAATTATTTAATTTATAATGTTTAGTTATAATTAATAATATTATTAATTTAAATAATAATAATTTATAATACATGTAATAACCTAAAGTTATAATTATTATAATTATTTATAATATTTATATATAATTTAATATCTAACTCAATTGTATGAAAATTATATGTTTTATTTGTTATAATATTTAATTTGTAATAATTAATAACTATTATTATAAATATTAAAGTATATCCTTTTAATAATTATATGATTAATATATTAAAGCATATAATATAAATATAATTAAATATATAAATAATAGATAAAATACTATAATATAGTATTTATTGTTACACTTAATTAATATTTATTTTAATTATAATTAACTATATTCGAATATAAATATATTTTAAATATCTTAACAATTATATTAAGATAATTATATTATAATTAATATATTATTAATTATAGTAAAAATTAATATTTAAATTATAAATGTTTAATTTGAAATAATATTAATAATTTATTTTATAATTAATACAATTAATTTAACTACTAATAATTTATTTAATATAATAATTATAATATACTATTTAAATTTATATAATATAATTATATGAATATATTAACAATTATTGAATTAATTAATCTATAATAATTTATAGATCTTATTAAGATATTAAATTAATTAATAATATATAAAATTTTAAGTATATTAATAAAGTTTTAAGTATATATACATAACGTAATATTTAAATAATAATATTATTATAATATTATATTATATTATCTTAAAACAAAAAATAATTCAATTAATTAATAAAATTAATTTAGAATTATAATTATGTATATTAATAAATATTTAAATAATATACTTAATAATAGTTAATATTATCTATATAATTAAATAAACATAATTATTTAGATTTATTCAATAAATAGATTCATTTTTTAAATCTCTTTATTATTAATTTTTGGATTATTAATAAATTAGTACTATTTTATTTTGAATTAGCTTATATGAACTGAAACAATTCTTTTATGATAAAATAAAATGTTATAACGATTTGAAATAAATAACTATTCAAATAGTCATGATTATTTGATCTAGTTGGGTAAGCATATTTATTTTTAAAATTTTTTACTTATTAATTGTTGAAATATTAATAAATTAATATTATTTTAATTTGAATAAGCTTGTATGAATAGAAACTATTGTTTAATAATAGAACAGAATTTAATAAATTAATATAACCTATACCTTTTAATTGTTAATACTATTATTATATTATTATAATAATTAATACCATTTATTCAAATTTAATAAATTTATAATAATATTAATAAATATTTAATTTTTTATTAAATTATAATCTATAATAAAAAATATAATAGTTTTTATCAATTATAGTATATCTTAATAATAAGCTTATTATAAATTTCTAATAAATATACGTATAATTTATATTAATTATTAATATTAAACATGACCTTAATCAGAACCTGCTCTGATGCCAACTATCATGTGCCTGAGACTTATGCCAACACTCTGTGGAGCATTAGGTTAGAATATTAAATAAGTTAACAAATTATAATGATATTATTTTGATTTATTATTTTGAAAATATATTTTTTATGCTTTTAACTATTAGTCATTAAATCATTAAATTAGTTATGAAAAGTAAATTTTACATATATAATTATTTTATTATAATTAAGTTAATAATTACTTGTTATTAATAGTAAAAAATTTAACGTTATTTTATTAAAAATAAATTATTAATTAAAATATTAATTATTAATATTTCAAACATTAATAAGCAAGAGATTTAATAATTGAAATTATAAATTGTCACAAAAGGGTAGATTTGATCAATTTTATAATAAATTTATATTATTTTATTCAAAAAAAGTTTTATCAATAGAAAAAATTATTTTACGACAAAGCAAAAGGTTATAGCAATTTCAAATAGATAAATATTCAAATAGTCATAATTATTTAAACTTGATCGATAAAAATATTCATTTTCTAATATTTGTTAATTTAGTTTAATTAATAACTATATTAATAATAGTAATCTACTAAATAGTCATAACTAATTTTGGATAACAAAATTACTAATATTATAAAAATAATATAATAATTATATTATAATAATATTAATTATTAGTAATATTATAAATATTAATATAATAAATTAAATAATGACAATATTAATTAGTAGTTTAATAATAATATAATAATACTAATTACAATTGATTATTAAACTATTAATAACAAATAATCATAATAATAAAAATTAATCAGTAAATAATTAAATGTTATTATTAAAATCAATAATAATTAAATAATTAATAAACAAATAAAATTAATGTTATACTTTAATTATAAAACTTGTATAATGAACATTTAAATGACAAACAATATTAAATTATTATAATGTATGCTCTAGACAATTTTTAATTTAATAATTATATAAATTTTTAATATTAATATAACATTTAACTATTTAAATCCCGATTTATATAATAATTAGAACTCTATTTTATTATATAAGCAATTATTTTTATATTAGTAATAATCGATATTAACAAGCAATTTTATAATATATCAATTTATATATTAATAATTTAGATAATTATTCTATTTTTAAAATTAGTATTATTTGAAATAAAATAATATTACCTTTTTAAATTTGTTCCATAAACAAATTTATTTTTTAAAACTTTTTCTTATTAATTTTGGAAATATTAAGAAATTAGTATTATTTTATTCTAGATAAGTTTTTATAAATTGAAACAATTCTTTTATGTCAAAACAAAAGGTCATAACGATTTTAAATAAATAATTATTCAAATAGTCATAACTATTTGAACTTGTTCTATATTATTAATATAAAATTACTTTAATGTAATATATGTATAATTTGAACAAATATTTTAAAAGTAATAATGTTAAATTAATATATTTAATTTGTAAATCAATAGTTTTACGAGCATATTTACTTAATTAATAATGTTATAATAATAGAATTTAATTATAGTAAATAAATTAATGATTAATATCAATTCAATATCAATTATACCAATTTATTAATATTTTGAAAAATTGAAATATTAATAATTTTAAATGAAAAATAAGTTATCAATTTATTAGTATTAGTTATTATTTAATTATATTTTAATATTAAACTATTAATACAATTGGTTATAAATGTTTTTGTTCATATAAGTTTGTTTGAAATAAAAAATATTAATTTATTAATATTTCAAAAATTAATAAGAGATTTAATAAATAAATCTATTTACCATACTAGTTCAATTAGTTATAACAATTTGAACATTTATTTATTTCAAAACGTACTAAATTAATAATTTGTTAATAAATTTGAATCGTACCTTTTGTAATTTAAACTTATTAAAAGTTTTTTAATTGAGTTGTCACAAAACAACAGCTAAATAGTTAGAAAAATATTACCTTTTAAATCTCTTAATTATTAATTTTTTATATTTGAAATCTTATAATTCAAATATTCATAACTATTTGAATATTATTCTAATTTAAGTTTAAATATGTTTAATTTAAAAATTAAATATTTAATTTCAAATCTATTTCAAAGTAAAAATATTTAAAGATTTGTTTTGTCATAAAATAATTATTTTTGTTAATATAAGTTTGTTTGAAATAAAATAATATTATTTTATTAATATTTAGAAAATAAATCTGTAAGAGATTTAAAAAGAAAATCTGCTTACCAAACCATTTCAAATAGTTTTGACTATTTCAATAATTATTTATTTCAAATCATTATAACCTTTTTATTTTATCATCAAACAATTGGTTCTGTTCATACTATTTTATTTAGAATAAAATAATACTAATTTAATAATATTTTGAAACTTAATAACTAAGAAAATTAAAAAATAAATTTAATTGCCAAACCAGTTCAAATAGTTAAGACTCGATGAATGATTATCTATTTCAAATCGTTATGACATTTTCTTTTAACGTAAAACAATTGTTTTGTTCGTACAAGCTTATTTGGATTAAAATAATACTAATTTAATAATATTTTAAAAATTAATAAGTAAGAGATTTAAAAATAAATTTGTTTACTGAATCAGTTCAAATGGTTAAAATTATTAGAATAATTATCTATTTCATATCATTTATATTTATTTTGAATAATAGTATTATTATAATACTAAGTAGTTATTAATTTTCATAATATTATTTAAATTGTATTATTAATAATATAATATAATAAATCTATTAATACTTAATATAAATTATTTATTTATAATATAAATAGTCATTACTATTTGAACTTGTTCGGTAAATAGATTCATTTTTAAATCTCTTACTCATTATTTCGAATAAGCCTATATGAATTGATATAATTGTTTTATGCGAAACAAAAGTCATAATGATTTGAAATAGATAATTATTCAGATATTATACTATTTGAACTTATTCGATAAACATATTTATTTTTTAAATCTTTTACTTATTAATTGGTTGAAATATTAATAAATTAATATTATTTTAATCTGAATAAGCTAATTATGAACAAAAATAATGTTTTATACAAAACAAAGTCATAATGATTTGAAATAAATTAATTTTCCAATAATCATAACTATTCAAAATTATTCGGTAAACAAATTTAAATAAGCTTGTACTGAATAGAAAAAATTATTTTATGACAATACAAAAGGTTATAGAAATTTGAACTAGATAATTGTTCAAATAGCCATAATTATTTGAACTTGTTCGGTAAACAAATTCATTTTTTAAATCTCTCACTTATTAATTTTTGGAATATTAATAAATTAGAATTATGTTAATCTGAATAAGCTTGTATGAACAAAAACAATTGTTTTATAAGAAAACAAAGGTCATAATGATTTGAAATAAATAATTGTTCAAATAGCCATAATTATTTGAACTTGTTCGGTAAACAAATTCATTTTTTAAATCTCTCACTTATTAATTTTTGGAATATTAATAAATTAGAATTATGTTAATCTGAATAAGCTTGTATGAACAAAAACAATTGTTTTATAAGAAAACAAAGGTCATAATGATTTGAAATAGATAATTGTTCAAATAGTCATAATTGTTTGCACTAGTTAAGCCAAAAGATACATTTTCTAAATCCATTACTTATTAATTTTTAAAATATTAATAAATTAGCATTACTTTATTTCGAATAAGATTATATGAAAAAAACAATTGTTTTATGATAAAAGAAATGATCATAATGATTTGAAATAAATATTTGGTCAAATAGTTATAACTAATTGAACTAGGATGGCAAACAAATTTATTTTTTAAATCTCTTACGTATTAATTTTTGAAATATTAATAAATTAATATTATTTTATTCCAAACAAACTTATATGAACAAAAACATTTGTTTTATGACAAAATTGATATTATTAAAATAACTAATAACAATTATAAATATTATTAATTAAAATTTAAAATTATTTAAAATTATATTTATAAATTAACCTTAATATTTATAATTAAGTTTATGTTTTTATATTATTATAAAACTACAATTATTTTAAATTTAATTTTAAAATATAATATCAAATATTATCATAATATTTATAATAAATTATATCTTATATATAAGAAAATATTAAACTTTAAATATTTAATATAACATTAATATATCTATTTTTATTGCTAATAAAATATAACAATTATAGTATATAATATAATAATTAATAATATTATTATAAAATAATGATAAGTTATTATCTATTTATTTAATTATGTATTATCTATTATAATTAATATAAATTATTTAATAATTTGATATATAACTAAACTATTTATATATAGTTTTTTCAATTCATTACTATATATTAATTATAGATAATACCAATAATTATCTTAATATTATACTTTTTGGTTAATACTTAATATAAATTATTTATTTAAACTATTATATAATTTATAAATTATAATTTGTTATAGATTAACAAAACAAATATTATTAAATCTATTTAAATTAAAAACTAATTAATATTTAAATATTATCAAATAATAGTAATTATGTTTATAATTATCGATTAGTTTCCTCGTACTAATCTGTATATAATAGAATTATTATATATAATTCAATTAATTATGAATAATAACAATAATACTTATTTAAATACTTAATAAGTAATCATTAATCCAAACATTTTAATTATAATATTTAATTAAATAAATACTTAATTTATTTAACATATTAAATAAATCTTATTAATTATTTAATATAATAGAATATTAATTATTATATTTTAATTATCTAAATATTAGTTTGATAATATACATAACTTTTGTTCAATTGTTTAATAAAATTAATAATATAATAATAATAATATTATTATATATAATAATATTTAATTAAATTTTAATATATAAAATATATTATATAATTATCCTAATAATATTAATCATTATGTTAATAATATTAAGTAATTATTAATATTAATTAAATTATAAATTAAGTACTTTAATTATTTTAATTAAATAGTAATTTATAAGCTAATTGAACAGTAAATATTAGTTTATTTAATAATTATCAATTATATGAATAAATTATCCAAATATTATAATAATTATAATAATATTAGTTATAAAACATTCAAATAGTTTTTAATAATCTCTTTAATAATAATTAATTTAAAAATTATTCTAATTTATTAAGCTAATAGTTAATTTATTTATATTACTTAAAATAAATATTAATAATTACTATTAATATTTAATTCAATTAATATATTATAAGTTTAAATTATTAAACAAAAAATAATTAATATTTTTATAATATTAATAACTTTATTAATAATTTCTATTATAATTATTAATAAAGTTATCCAAAATAAAATAACTATTTTATTATAATATTATAATTATCTTAATTATTATTAATATTTATTTTTAATATTAAATATAAATTAATTTATATTATTTAATAATATAAATAATTATTATATATTAATCTATTTATTATATAATAATTATTATATTTATTTATCTATCAATATTAATTATTTTAATTAATACTATAAATTAATAATTATTTAATTTAATGTTAAACTAACCTATTATTTATAATATAATAAATTTATATTTATATATTTATATTATTATTAAGAATAATTAATTATTATATCAATTATTTTAATAATTAATATAATAATTAAATTAAATTATTATATATTTTATACTTATAATTATAAAATAATAAAATTAATATATCAATTATATATTATAAGATTATAATATTTATTTAAATAATAAATAATTATAAATAAGGTATATTAATTTATAAAATAATAACTATAATAATTATAAGTTACTTAATTAATAATTATATTATATTTCTATTTTTAATTGTTAATATCATAATAATTAATATTAATTATTATAATTACAATTTAATTATAAATATAAACAAATTATTAATCAAAAGGTGAGAGCAAAGGTATTCAAGGAGCTTTTTGCAAAGCTTCATTAAAGAACATTCAAATGATGAGTAAGACATGGTTGTTATGGCTTTAGCCATATATAGACTACAGTTTTTCACTATTAATTTAATCATATAATTTGCAATTAGTTAATAAGTAACAAATTATATATTTTAATTAATAACTATTTGAATTGGTTTGGTAAACAAATTTATTTTTTAAATCTATCAGTTATTAAATTTCATAATATTACTAGAATAGTATTAGTTTATTTCAAATAAGTTTGTTTGAAGATAAATAATTGTTTTATGACAAAACAAAAGGTTATACCAATTGGAAATATATAATTGTTCAAATAGTCATAATTATTTTGAACGTGTTCAAAAAAAAATTATTTTATATATTTTTACTTATTAATCTTTGGAATATTAGTAAATTTATATTATTTTATTTGAAATAAGCTTGTATGAACAGAAACAATTGTTTTATAGCAAAACAAAAGGTCATAACAATTTGGAATATATAATTGTTCAAATCTCCTACTTATTAATAAAAAATTAATGAAATATCAATAAATTTATTATTAATATTATTGTTTATATTAATTATAGTTTATTAATTTTATTAATAATTCAATTAATATTACTTATATAAAATTAGTTATGACTATTTAATAACAATATGTAATGTTAAATATTAATAGATATAATAATAGTTAATAAATTAAATATAATAGTTAAATTATAATAATTAATAAGTAAATGTTTATCATTATAATATATTTAATTTATTTAATTAATAATATTATTATATATTAAATATTTAAATTAAATATTTATTATAATATAATAAATATTATATTATTATATTATTAATTTAATTATATAATAATATTAATTTTATTAAACAATTGAATAATAGTTATGTATAATTTATCAAACTAATATTTAGATAATTACCAAACAAATTCAAATAGTTAATTATATTTATATTATTTATTATTAATAGCCAAATAATGTATATGTTAATTAATATTTATAATGTATTTAATAATAAATAAATTTGTATATTTATAATAAACAAATTTATTAAATTAATTTATAAAATAATTAATATAAATTAATATTATTGACAATATTATAATATTTAACCTATTAAAGTATTTTTATTATTAGTATAATAACTATTTTTAATTAATAGTTAATATTATATATATAAAACAATTGTAATAATATTTATTTAATATTTTTAATAGAATACTATATAATAATTAAAATGTTTATTATGGTACCACAGATGATTCCCAAGTACATAATTAATTATTTATATTATAAATAATTTAGTAATATTATTATATAATAAATATTAAATTATACAATATTTATAATAATATATTATAATAATTATTTATATAAGGATTTAAAATAATTATATAAGTTTAAGATTAATTAATATTGTTTTATATAATATATAAAGTAACAGTAAATATCAATAATTAATATTTAATATTATTAAGTAAAATATTATTAATTCATATAAATTTATTAATCATATTATTGGAATTAGTATTGAATTTATATTTTAAAAATATTAACTTAACAATTAATATATAATTGTTATATATTACATAACAATTTAAGTATTATAATTTATTAATATCAATATTAATTATACCATATCAAAGAATTAGGTTTTGAAAATATTTATATATTTTTATAAATATATAAAGCTTATTATTATTTATGATCAAATATAATTTAATTTGATATTTCAATTAATAATTTTTTTATGATACTTAATTACGATTCTAAATAGTAATAATTATTTGAATCAATGACTCAATGTATTTGAAATATTTATTTTAGTATTAATAATAATAAATATTAATAAATTAGTATAAAAATTATTACTATTTAGAATCATTATAATCTTTTGATTTGTCATAAAATAATTGTTTCAGTTAATACAAGCTTAGACGGATAAAATAATACTAATTTATTAATATTTTCTAAATTAATAAGTAGAAAATTAAAAAATAAATATGTTCATTGAATCAATAATCTGATTATATTATATAAATAATATTTGTTTATAAATCTAATAAGTAATTTATAATTATTATAAATAAAATAATAATTATATTTACAAATAATTAAAATTAAATATAATTAAATTACATTTTATCCATAGGTCAATTACTAAATATAGTTTATAATATATATAATTTAATAAATATTATATAATATATAAATACTATAATAATATAATAATATTATATTATTATAAATTAGATTATTATTTAATTATAACAATTATTTTTTTTAATTATATAAATAAATTAGATTTAATATTTAAAATTAATATATTATTATATATTAAATATAACTAGTAAAAATATATTTCATAATAATTATTAAAATATTTGTTAAATATTTTGAAAATTAATAAAATATAATTATTTATTTATTAGTTATATTAAATTAAAATCAATAATTCATATTAATATCTTTATTTATTATCATACAAGCCTTAATCATAATATTAATTATTCTATAATTACGGTTTAATTAATCAAATATATAATTATTATCCAATAATTGGTCTAATAAATAAGCATATTGAACAAATAATTTTCTTAATAAATTAGTTTTAATAATTTAATTAACTTAAATATTAATTAGAACAATTAATTTATTACTATATATAATAACTATATTATATAAGAATAATGATTTTAATAAAAATATTAAATTATTAAAATTATCGATAATAATTTATTAATTATTTTAAAATTATCATTTTAAATTAATTTAACAAAATAGCTTTATTTTCTAAAATTTACTTATTAATTTTGGAATATTAATAAATTTATATTATTTTATTCAAAATATGCTTGCATGAACAGAATGAATTGTTTTATGGCAAAACAAAATGTCATAATGTTTTGAAATAGATAATTGTTAGATAGTCATAACTATTTCAACTTGATCGATAAGAAACAATTGTTTTACACAAAATAAAAATGTCATAATAATTCGAAAATGGATAATAGTTCAAATGGACATGACTATTTGAACTGGTTCGGCAAACTAATTAATTTTAAGAATGTTAATATATTAGTATTATTTTATTCTAAATAAACTTGTTTGAATAGAAACAATTGTTTTATAACAAAACAAAAGATCATAACAACTTGAAATATTTATAATACATATATTGTTATTTTATATTATCAATAGATGAGGCTTGCACTGAATATTATATTATAATATAATGAATTAATAATTAAGTAATAACTTAATATTAAATTGGATAATTTATAATAAGCTTTTGTTATTTGTAATAAATAGTTTACTTATACTTAAAGAATTATTTATTTAAAAGTAATTATAATCTTAATAAATAATTAAGACTACTTAATTATAATAAATAGTTATAATAGATATTTATAAGTAATATTATAACATATAAATATTAGTTATTTAGATTTATAATTATTATCAAATATATTTAAATAATTATATGAATAAATTATAAATTATAAACTATAATATATTATAAATATATTTTTTCTATAAATAAGTTTATCTAATATTTAATTATATAATTATAATATTACTATAATATATTATTATATTAATAAATTAGGTAATTATTCAATTTTATAATGATACTACTAATTATGTATTATAATTAATAGTAATATTAAAAATTAAGAATTATTATAATAATTTATTAATTAATAAATGTTAATATTAATTAATTGAATATTATTTTAATAAATTATTTTATTAGTATAAATATTAATAATTCAAATTTATGAAATTAATCTTAATTAAAAATAATTAATTATTTCAGATATAAATTATGTTAATTTAATATATAATTATTATTAATAAAAATATTACTAAATTATTATAAATTATAATAATAATTATTGAAATTATTAAAAATAATATTTAACTATTTATAATTATAATTAAATATATTTATAATAAATATAAATTTCTAATTATAATTAATATTATAATCTTTATATAAATATAATTTTATTATATATTTATAATTATATTATTTTAATATTAAATATTTAATTATTTGTTTAAAATTAAATATATTATTAATAATAAGTTTATAATGTAAAATAGCATTAATAAATAATAATTTATTAAATATATTTAATATATTTGAAAATTAATATTTAATTTTAATAATCCTAATTATTATATAATAACAATTTAGTATTATTATATTCTAATTGATTATTTTACAGTGTAAAATAATTTAGTAAAGTATATTTAATTTATTTAATTAAATAAAGATATTTATATTAGAGTAAATTTATTTAATTATCTATTAAATTTATTTATCTTTATAAATTATATTATAACTAGTATAAATTAATAGTTAATTTATAATTAATATTTCTTATGATTTAATTATATAATTTAGTATATTAATTATTATATATAATTCCATTTAAGCTTGTATTATATTATAATTATGTATGAATCATAATAAATATTTATTTTAAGATAATTTATAATAAGCTTTTGTTATTTATAATAAATAGTTTACTTATACTTAAAGAATTATTTATTTAAAAGTAATTATAATCTTAATAAATAATTAAGACTACTTAATTATAATAATAGTTATAATAGATATTTATAAGTAATATTATAACATATAAATATTAGTTATTTAGATTTATAATTATTATCAAATATATTTAAATAATTATATGAATAATTAGTTATATTATATTAATTAGATTAATTTATTATAAATTTAAAAATTTATAATTTTTATATACAAATAATTATATATTTGAACAATTATCTATTTCAAATCGTTATGTCCCTTTGTCATAAAACAAATGTTTTTGTTCATATAAGTTTGTTTGGAATAAAATAACACTAATCTATTGATATTTCAAAAATTAATAAGAGATTTAAAAAATAAATCTATTCATCAAACTAGTTAAATAGTTATGATTACTTGAGCAATTATTTAAATCAAATTGTTACGACTTTTTAATAATTATTAATAAATAATTTATATAAACAAAAATAATTAATTATTAGCAAATAGTAGGCATTATTTTAATCTGAAAGCTAACATATATTCATATTATAATATCTATTTTATTAATTAAATAATAGTTATAATATGAAATATTTTAGTATAATTAATATTAAAATAGATAATCGTTCAAACACTATAGATATTTTATTTCATAATATTTTTGTAATAAATTAGTATATAAGTTATTTGTATTATATAATAAAATACAATTTTATTAATTAATAAATTGATTAATTTATTATAAGCTTGTAATTTACTATTCAAAATACACTAATTTATTAACACTAATTGAAATAATCTATTTTATATTTATTGATAATAAATATAATTTGTTATCATGGTTATTATTATTATTAATAACTAATATTATTAAATATTAATGTACTAATTGATAGTATATTATAAGCTATGAATTAAACAAATTTAATCTATATCATATAATTAATATTATATTGTATTATAATTGATTAATTGTATTAGTTTAATAACATATTATACTAATTTTATTTGTTATAAGCAATAGAAAGGATCTTGTATTCTTTATTAAACCAACATTTAAATATTAATTAATAAGTAAATGTATTCAAATATTATTATACTAATTAATAATAATATTAATATTAAAAATAATTAAATGGTAGAGATCAATCATTAATTAATTTTAAAATATTGAAATAACATAATATTAATAAATTTAATTAAATAATATAATATTATAATTTTAAATAATATATATTATTCAATAGATCAAGTTAAAAATATTAATTTTAATAAATAAATAGTCAAAATAATTGTCTATAAAAAATCGTTAATGAATTAATATTCAAATATTTTTAAAATATTTAACTAATATTATATATTGTATTAACTTATATAACAATTAATATATTAGAAACAATTGTAAATATTTAATTATTGTTATTAATTAATATTAGTTAATTTATTAATTAGTAAATGTAATTAATTAATTATATACTATTTGATAATAATTTTAATTAATATTTTATTATTAAATATTTAAATAATTAATATTTATACTATAATATAAAATATTAATTATGTTAAATATTTATAATTAATAATAATTGTTAATTAGGATATATATGTATTAGAATATATAATGATTATTATTAATTTATAAACCATTTAAATTTAATTATTATTAAAAATTATTTTAATATTTAAAATATTAAATAAGTTCATAGAGATTATTAAACTAATATAATAAGTTAAATTATCAACTAATTGATAATTATATAAGATTATATAATATTTGAATTATGTTTTAAATAAATGTTTTTGTTCATAAAATTGATAGATAATATCAATTTAGTATGATTATAATATACTAATAAATCTTCAGAATTTAATAATCATTTTTATCATTAATAATGATATTATTATTAAATATTATAATTTATTAATTAAATTTATTATTATTTATAAGCAATAAATTATAATATTAAATAATTCAAATTAATTATTTATAAGTTTGTATAAGTATTTGTTATTATTAAAATTAAATATATATAAATTTAATAATATTTATATATTGTTTGATTTAATTTTAAATCAATAATTATTTAATAATAATTAATTCAATATTCAATAATATATTAAGTTATATCAATAATATTAAATCAAATAGAATAACATAATATATTAATTTAAATTAATTATTAGTACAATATTAATTTTTTATAATTCAATAAATTTATATAATTATGTAATATTAAATTTATTGCTTATATAATAATTTCTTTAAATATTAAATTATATTTATTTCAAATTAAAAATAATATTTATTTGATAATTCAAAAATTAAATTTGTTGATAAATAATTAAGACAAAAATTTAATGTTAAATAGTTTGAATTATAAATTACATATAATTTATTTTTGTTATTTGATAACATTATCAGATATTAATAAGTTCATACAAGTTAATATTGTAATAGATAATAGTATTAATTATAATTATTCTAACTATAAATTTTATTAATATAAATTTGGTTTAATAATTATTCTAATAGTATAAATAATTAGTTATAATTATATAACTATTAGTTTTATTATAATTGTATTAATTATAATAATATTATATAATAGATAAATTAATACTATTATAATATTTTAAATAACTTATAAATAGTTTTAAATATTTATAATTATTATAAATATTAATATTAGAAATTATTTATTTTGATTATTATAATTAAGTATATTATTATATACTATAATTGTTTACTAATATTATATTAAGTTACAATTATATTTATTATATTATTAATACGTTATTTAATTATATTAAGTCTATAATTATAATATAACTTGATTAATAATATAATCATATTTTATAATAAGTATTATAATTATATTTTAGATATTAAATATAAATATATTTAAATATATCTAATTATAAAAAATATTTAACAATTTTTTAATAATAATTATCAATATATTTTTTACTAGTTATATTTAATATTATAATATATATTAATTTTAATATTAAGTCTCATTTATTTATATAATTAAAATTTTTACTTATTATTAAATTAAAATAATTGTTATAATTAAATAATATATAATTTAATTATAATAAATAAACAATTAAAATATAATTATTAAATTTAAATATTAAAACTAATATATATTGTTTTAATATATTAATTTGTTTAAATTAAAAATAAATATTAAAATTTATTTTAAGTAATAAATATTGGAAAAGCTTAATAATTAATACAAACAAATCAAATTATTTATCTAATTATTAATTAAATTAACAATTAAAATATAGATATTAATTGTAATTATTTAAATTACTACTTTATTATGTTATAATTAATTATATCTATTAAATATTGCAATAGTTTAAATATTAATATATAGATTAATAATTAATATTTAAAGTTTATCCAAATAAAAATAATTATTTAATAATAATTATTAAATATAATAAACAATTATTTAAAATTATTTTACGTAAAACAAAATGTCATAACAATTTAAAATAAAGAAATGTTCTTATAGCCTTAACTATTTGAACTGGTTTAGCAAACAAATTTATTTTTTAAATCTATTAGTTATTAATTTTCAGAATATTATTACATTAGTATTATTTTATTTTGAATAAACTTGTATGAATAAAAATAATTATTTTATGAAAGAACAAAAGGTTATAAGAAATTGAAATACAAATAGTCATAACTATTTGAATTGGTTCGATAAAAAGATTTATTTTTGAAATCTTTTACTTATTAATTTTTGAAATATTAATAAATTAATATTATTTTATTATGAATAAGGTAATATGATGAAAAAAATTGTTTTATGTCAAAACAAAAGTTCATAATGATTTGAAATAGATAAATGTTCAAATAGCCATAATTATTTTAACTGATTTATGTTTTAAATCTTTAACTTATCAATTTTTAAAATATTAATAAAGTAATATTATTTTATTTGGGACAAGCTTTTATGATAAAATAAAAGGTCATAATGATTTTAGATAAATAATTATTCAAATAGTCATAACCATTTGAACTTGTTCGGTAAACAAATTTATTTTTTTAAATTTCTTGCTTATTAATTTTCTGAATGTTAATAAATTAGTATTATTTTATTTTGAATAAGCA
>NW_019168388.1:0-21674 GCF_002303985.1 Durio zibethinus | reverse complement strand
AACTATAATTAAAAAATTATTCAAGTTTTTATTTTTAATTTAATTAATTCATTCATTCAATATTTATTTATATCTAAGTCAATTTTTATTTAAATGAAAAAAATTAACATTATTAAAATTACATAAAATAAATTTTTTTATTTTTCTTCTCATACTCTCTCTAAAATTTCCTAAATGTTAATTGACTGTAATTTGAAAAATTATTTTGATTCAATTTTTTATACGACTAGACTTTGTCTAATAAGAGTTTAGTTAAATTGAAATAAAATATTAAAGGCTTAATTAATTGTAGTAAAATATTAAAGGTTTAAAAATTATTGAGTTATAATTCAAGACTATTTTTTAACCATTTAGCCTTGTTTAATTTGTTCAATGCTATATATATAATTATTAAATATCTAACCCAAAATCAATTAAAAATAGATGATAATATTCAATTTGAATATCAACACAAAACTAAATATTAATAAATATAGATAAACACACACTTTAATATGCTACAATAACATGTAGGCAGAGACAGAAACTTACCATATAATAAACTTGAAAGGATACACGCACAAAGTTGCAGAACAATACAACAGAATAAAATAATTAAACAGAATCTAAAATACTATAAATAAAAAAAATTGATGAAAAAGAAAAAAAACTTTATTATAATAACTTGTATTTGACATTAAGACTTGAAGCCTATTTATAGAAAACAAAATATAACAAAATAAGAAATACAAAAAATGAAGATCATAATGTAATTTTATCCAAATTCGACTAAAATCTATTTTTTTTTAATCTTAATGGAGATGGTAATAGGTATTAAATTTTGGAATGAGAATGATAATATATGATTTTAAAAACTTTTATCAGATATGAATACGAGAATGGATAATACTAAAATGTAAGAAAAATAAAAATAATATGAAAGAAGAAAATATAGCTTTGAGGCATGAAGAACACCATTTTAAAGATAAATTATACCTATAAGATACAATAAACCTTAAAAACTCTCTAAATAAAAAATAGTGAAATTGATAAGGTAGAAAGATCTATTTATAACAAATGAATAATCACCGATCAAGCCAATTTAAAAAGTCATATATTCTATATAGTCATGTTTCTGTTTAAATAAGTTTTATTTAAACAGTCATATTTTCTCTGCTCAAAACATGTTTTTCAAAATTGGTAATATTACAAAATAAATAATAAAACAAAAAAATTTAAAAGATTTAAAAAAAAATCTATTACCAACAAGCCTAAGTGGTCTAAGTGTCTATTTTTTTACTTTTAAAATTGTGACTCACTAGAAAAGCTTCTAGCAAGCTCGAATGACTTGGCCTACTCTAACACTTAGCTTAATTACTTAATTAACATAAGTAAATATCTTTTAAACCACATATAAATGATCTTTTTACTCAATGTGAGATATATCACATTCTAAACTATCAACAAATATAGCACCCACTTTGTATCAATACATTTTATATATTTACTAAATTAATTTTTATTTAATAATTTAAAAATTTATTTTAACTTTATTAGAACAAATATATCAATATTTAAAAAATATATTTTAAAAAATTATTTAACTATATAAGAGTAAAATTTAAAAAATAAAAATCTAAAAAATTATTTTTATTTTTTAAAATGCTAGATACTGAGATTTTCCATCCTTATTAAATACCCAAAAATATGATAATGTAGATAAATTTAAAAGTACTCATTAAATATGAATACAAAAATACGTATAATATAAATAATGAAGATAAAGATGAAAAATGTTTTATTCATATCATACTTTACTATTTAACATCATCCAAATCAATATAAAATCAACAATATTCTATAAATTAACCTCAAATCAAATTAATAATATTCTAAAATATTATCAAATCAAATCAATAATATTCTAAAATATTATCATTGACAATAATTATGTTTCTTTAATTTTATATTGGTTTAGTATTTTTTTATTTTTTATTATTTTTACATAATAATCATGTTATACTAGTATTTGAAAGGCTTTGCATACAGTCAATTTTTATAGATTATTTACTTTTAAAGATATAAGATTAAGTAAAATATAATAAATTATCATCACTTCAAATGTAATTGTATTATTTACATATTTACATATTTTATATTTTATTAAAATTTTAATTATTATCCTAATATTTATTTTATTCCATTTATTTTATTCTATTGTTACTTCATATGTTGAACAATTTTCAATTTTATTTAATAATAAATTAAAACATTTATTTGAACATTTTTAAAAATGTTTCTACTTGTCGATGAAATTTAAAAATTATTTTCTTTTTTAAGATATTTGTCATTTACAGTTTTTTTATATGCTATCATGTCTTTTATACATAGGAATAATTTTCATTTACTTATATAATTAAATGTATATCACACAAAAATATAAAATATGTAATATTTAAAATATAATTTTTTTTTATTTAACCATTTTCTACCTTATTTAATTTTTTTTATATTTCTTTTTATTATTATTTGAAATCAACCCATGTGCTGGATTAATTTTTAAGGCTCTCTTAACAATATTTGATGAAGGCTTTTATATTATTTTTCAATTAAAAAAAAACAATAATGTCACATGACTCACATCTCTTTCAACCATAAAGACCTATTAGGGTGGAGCAGATATCGGTTTAAATCGGATTAACTGAATGAAATTAAGAAATATGGTTATTTCGATTTGGTTTAGTCGATTTGGGATTTGTTAATTGGTTAAATCGATCGGTTATCCAGTTTTCAAAATTGATAACCGAATTAACCAAATTTAATTGATCTTATAATAACTAAGAGGTAAATATGTAAATTCTTCTAAAAATAAGCCCTAAATTTAACTCAGTTTTCTAACCCCAGCCCACTCTCACGCCCGTGCCTTTTTTTCTTCTTTGCTCTCCCTCAGTCTTTTCCATCTTTGCCTCCCTCTTAGTTTCTTGCTCAACTACTTTTCTCTTAATTTATTGCTTTTTCTAATTTGTTATACAAGATCTACATAACGATCAGAACAATTGTAGAGATCGATTTTTCTTTGCTGTACAAGACTTACAGCCATCGTAAGTTCTTAAATCCTGATAGCCTTTATTTTTTTTTACCTTGATATTATAACAGTTTACTAAGATAGGATAAAATTTCTTTTTTGCTTCTTGAAACTAGTGAGGAGTAGGTACAATCTTTTCATATGTGTCCTTGTTTAGGGTTGTATTCTTCTTGTCTGGTCTAAGCTAAAGTATAAGAGGTGCCAACCCAAACCCCCAGCCCCAGGGTGTGCCCACGGTAATGAAATAGAAGCCCTATTTTTTTTGCTGGTGCTTTTCAATACCTTTGGTATAATGAAATAGAATCCCCATTTTCTTTCTTGGGCTTTTCTTTTCCTGTTTATTCTAAGCTAAAGCATACAGAGGTTGCTAACCCAAACCTCAAGCTATGCCCACAGTAATGAAATAGAAGCCCCATTTTATTTTGCTAGTGCTTTTCAGTACCTTTTGCAAAATGAAATAGAAGCCCATTTTCGTTTCTTGGGCTTTTCTCTTCCTATCTATTCTAAGCTAAAGCATAAAGGGTGCCAACCCAAACCCCAGGGTGTGCCCACCGTAATAAAATAGAACCCTAAATTTTTTTGCTGGTGCTTTTCGATATCTTTGGCAGAATGAAATAAAAGCCCCAAAATATATTTCCATTCTTTCATACCTTTTTAATTTGGACATAATTTTAAAAAAAATTATTTTTTATTTATATTTAAATTAATCATAATTTAAATTTAAATAATTAAAATTAATAATCTTTCATTTTTTATAAATGAATTAAAATGTTGAATTTTTTTAGTGACATAAATGCAACTATCACAATTCACAACAATTAATGATTTAATGTAAAGCTTATGAATCATTTAAATCAAACTTCGAATGGTTAAAAATTATAATCCCTACAAATTACTAGTAACATTCAAGGACATTGAATTTGAGTTGTTATAATGGACATAATAAAGAGTTCCTAACTTTCCTATTTCCTACCTATACTTTTTGGCTTTAGACATTAAATACAGAGTTATCATAAAAGCTAAAATAGGCAACTAATTAATCTAAATTGTGCTAGATACTTAAATTAAAAAGCTAAAATAAATTAGCCTAAACTATGCTAGATACTTAAATTGTTCGTTGATAAAACAAGCAACTAATATATAGTTTGATCAACAAACTATTTCATTATTTGAATATCCAATGTGTTCAAAAATTGTGTGACCACTACTTTATTATTGTTTCATTATTTGAATATAATTTTATTTTTATTTATTATTTTAATATAATTTAATTATTTATTTTTTATTGTTTGGATATAATTTGATTACTTTTTTTTTTTTAAGATGTCAAATAAAGTGAATGATATGACTTTGGATTCTACACCTAATCAAACACAATCGGCTTTTCAACTTCCTACACATGATGAAGTAGCAAAAAGTGAAACTGTAAATTCCAAAGTGATGAGACGAGCATCTAAGCCATGGTCAGAGGTATGAGACCACTTTTCTAAATTTGTTAACGAGGAAGGTAATCGTAAAGCTAGGTGTAATTATTATGATAGTGAATTTTTTGCTGATCCTAAAAAGAATGGAACCACTACTTTAAAGAATCACATGAATTCTTGTAAAAAACTTCATCGTATTAGTGGGGATGATGGTACTCAAACAGAATTGGTGTTGCCGTCAGGAGGAGTGGAATCTTTAGGCACGTGAAAATTTAATCAAGATGTTAGAAAAATTGTAGCTAAAATGATCATTCTAAATGAGTTGCCATTTAGATTTGTCGAGTCGGAAGGATTTAGGTATTGCATGTCAATTGCATGTCCTAGATTTTATGTACCATCATTATGGACAGTTGCTAAGGATTGCGATCAACTTTATATTGATGAAAAGACTCATTTGAAGTAATTCATGAAATCATTTTTCACAAGAGTATCTCTTACCACTTACATATAGACCTCATTACAAATGGTCAATTATATGCGTCTTACGACTCACTTCATAGACAAAGATTGGAAACTAAACAAAAAGTTATTAAAATTTTGTCTCATTTTTTGTCACAAAAGTGAAGCTATTGGTATGGCGGTTGAGAAATGTTTACGTGATTGGGGGATTGATAAGATTTTTACTATTACAGTTGATAATACTAGTTCTAATGATGTTGCAATTGCATATTTGAGGAAAAAAATTAACAATGCTGGAACTAGTACTTTGAGAGGAAAATATCTTCATTTGAGATGCATTGCACATATTGTTAATCTTATTGTTTGTGATGGATTGAAGGAAATGAATGAAATAATTACTCGTGTTAGAGAGGTAATAAGATATGTGAGACAATAACCTTCTAGGTTAGTTAAGTTTAAAGAGTGTTTTATGAATAAACATATTTAGAGTAAAAGTTTATTGTGTTTGGATGTTAGCACTAGATGAAATTCTACTTATTTGATGTTGGATGCGCTCAAAAGTTTGAAAGGGCATTTGATGCATTTGAGATGTTGATCCTTATTACAGAGGTGAGCTTTTGATGGGAGATGGGGTGCCTGATCAAAATGATTGAGCAATTGTTATGAAGTTTTGCCTTTTCTTGCAATAATTTTATGATCTCATCGTGAAAGTTTAGGTACTTCGTACATCACATCTAATACTTTTCTTAATGACATATGTGATGTTTATTCCACTTTGCGAGAATGACAATTAAATCCTTGATGTTGAGTTGAATGTAATGGCAAAGAGAATGAATGATAATATGATAGGTATATGGAGAGAAATATAAGAAGAATGAATAGTTTTTTGTTATATATTGTTTCTCATTCTTAATCCTTCAGAAAAAGCTTTTTTTGTTTGAATATGTTTCGGTGAAATGTATTCTTCTGATGAAGTCCATGATGAATTAAAAAGTCAACAACAAGCAATAAGAGGACTTGTTTAATGAATAATAAAAAGAATGTTTCAGAACCTAGTTTGAGTAAATTGGTGAAAGTAGTCAAGTGAGCCAAATGTCGCAGGCCACCAATGATGAAAGTGGAAATGCAATGACAAAAAACAAGGAAAGCTTAAGTCCAAAGTACCCAAAAGGTATAGGATTGAACATGACAGAAGCATGAACATAAATCAGAAATTGGACTAAATATTTGAGTGAGGAGCCTAATGATGATGATAGTCATGACTTTGATGTTTTAACTTGATGGAAACTCAACAGCCATGTTTCCTATCTTTTCCATCTAGCTCGTGATGTATTGGCAATTCCTATATCCACAGTTGCTTTTCGAATCTACTTTTAACATTGGTGGTCGTGTGCTTGATGCATATAAGAGCTCTTTAACTCTTAAAATTGTGCAAACCCTTATTTGTGCTCAAGATTGGTTATGTAGATCTTCTAATCTTGATTCATTTCAACCTAAAAATGATTTGACATAGCTTGACAAAATAGATTTAGGTAATATTTTATTTATACTATCATTTATTTTTTAAGTAATATTATTTTTTATTTTTTTTATTTGTTTAAAGCTTACTTTTGTTATTTTTTCTTTATATATTTTTAGATTTGTCAAAAATTACCTTAGATCTAGTAATTAATTAAGAAAAATGTGCATGGACCTTTTGAGGTAATTTCATTATTAATTTTTATGATATTGCATTTAAAAAATATTATTTTATTCTTTGACAACTAATAAGGTTTTTGATTCTCTTTAACATCTTAGTATTTATAATAATTTTCTTTAAATCAATGTTCTCATAATCATTTTTTTAGATTTTGAAGCACAAAAAATCATAAAAATTATGAAATGGGATTGAAAATTTTCATGGAAACTTGAACTTAAAAAAATTAAATTACGAAAATATCCCTTATAAAGGTACTTTGTAATTTTATATGTTGTAATTTTAAATACACCAAAAAATATAAAATATTATAAAATTAAGATCTAAAAAATTTCAAAAAAATCAAAGCTCAAAAAAATTAATTACAAAAAAATACTTCTATAAAATATTTGATAATTTTATCCTTCTTGCACATTATAAAAAATTTTAATGTTTTAACAAATCTCAAAATTAATTTTAAACCAAATTAATTTTAATTAAATTTTAAATTTTCAAAATTAATTCGGTTGAACTCTCATCAAATTAACTTTAAATTTTTGGAATAAATAAATTTTGTCGAGCATTTTCAAGTTGAAAACGATCCTCCTAAATAAGTTTTGGCCCATGTTACGTGCTCTTTAAATCTTTCAGATCCAAAGCAGTACCCATGCTCTTGGCTCCTGCCTTGCCTCCCCAACAGAGTATCAGGAACGGGCACGAAACTTTTTGAACCTTCTTTTCTATTCCTCAAAGAATAATACCCGAATTTTCGGTAATACTCTTCCCACTCCTAAGCTGACCAACAGTATGTAATTTCCCCTTCAAATCTGCAAACTGCTCTGTAATTTTGGATTTAGACACTCGGTATTTCTCAATTGTCTTCCATTCCAATCTCGGGCGTCTCTTCGAATCTTTTCTCCTCGAATCCATCCTCTTACTCGATGGCTTCCCAAACGGCATCAGCTTCTTTTCATCTTCATCATACTCCGGGAAGAGGCGGGACAAGGAGCCGACGTCATTCCCTTCAAATCATCAAATTTCTGATTCTCATCGTATCGCTTGTTCATTCCCCTCATCCTATCCTAATCTTCAATCTTCACCAGCTTTCTGCGGCCCGGCCAAGCCCAGATGACGTGCGCCTACAATTAGTAGTAGCGGACCAGTAGTTAAGTCAGGAGTAGCACGAGAGGACCGATATCGGACCGGTGGTGAGCCCGTGCACCACCCCATGCCCAGCAATGATAGGTTAGAGAGGCTTGGAGTTGAGGAAAATCTAAGCGTGGTTGGGACTAGGCCAGCACCTCCGGACCATTTGGGTGCCGCCGCCGGAGGGTACATTGTAGGAATAATTTAGTGTAAGGTTGATGTGGAGGTGGAGAGAGAGGACAGAATCGGGATTCGTGGGAACCGTTGCGAGGGGAGTGCGTGGATTTGGCGACAGGAGAAAGTTTAGAAGGGGAAACTGGGATTTGTGTGCTGAGTTGAATGGATTGTAGAAGGAAAGTGTTGGTTTTCGGGTTTATATTTAGAGAAATGGTTTTGGAATTTGGGGTTGCTATTAAAACCATCGAATTTCCTTTCGCATCTGGATATTTGCTTCTTTCGCCCTTTAATATATAGATATGAAAAAGTCGCGTTGAGGACGAAAGTCCATTGGGTTTAGGCGCACTAATGGGCCTTTGGTTGAGTTTTGAATGAGTGGCCTATCTCTTGATTTTAAACAAACCCAAGGGGATCAGTTTTTGGGCCTCGCCTTCGTAAATCAAACAGAAAATACCTCTGCCGTTTACCTCTTTTCTTTTTTCTACCTTCCTAATTCCTTGGAAATCAGTTAAGGTTTTCTTCGCACCTTAATTTTTTTAAAAATATTTATAAGTGAAATTACTTAATTATTTTTTATAAGTTTTCGGATATCTATTTTTGATAAGTTTTATAACTTTTGAACATAAATTTCCAAAAATATATTTTCAGAAAATGAGATAGTAAAAATTTAAGAAAAAAACAAAAAAAAACAGAAATTTTATTGAAAAATTTTAGTAATTAGTGTAATAAAAATGTTATTATTAGAAAAAATTCTTCAATTTTAAAATTAATAAAAAAATTAATTTTACTATTTTGATTTTAAAGAAAGAATAAAATTTTATAAAACTCTAATTAAGCATTTCGACTCTTAATGTTATGAGAGATTATGAAAGAATTATCAGATTCGATTAATATCTAAAAGTTGAAACTCTTAGAAATTATGCAAGTAATACAACTTAATACTAGATAATTTTTTTAAAATCTAATATGTTAATTGAAGAAACCAATTGTGATAAGTACATGGAGAGGCTTTTCCAAAAAGTTTAGTTTAATTAGAATTATTATAAAATTTTAATAATTGCTAAAAAGATATTTATTAAAAAAATATGAATTTTAAATTTATAAAAGAATAAAAATACTAAAATTAACTTTTTTTATTAATTTTAAAATTTATGAATTTTTTAATAATAATTTTTTTCATTACACTAATTAATCAAAATTTCTAATGAATTTTTTTTTTATAATTTTTCTTAAATTTTTATTATCTCACCTTCTGGAAATAAATTTCTAGAAAGTTGTGTACCTTTTCGAATAAGGAACTACGAATAGAGAATCACTCAAAGAACATCGAAAGGCAATAAGAACAAGAAAGTAAAGAAAAAAAGAGATAAGTTAAAATGCCCTAAACTCTATTACACAAATAAGTGTGAATGGATACAAATGAGAGTGGGGTGTATACTTGAGACCTTAGTATACCTATGGCTACTTATGATATCATGGGATTACATTTAAAATATAAAATTACATCATATCTCCTTGGTTTTAGAGAGAAATCATTTTTGAAAAGTTATATGACTTTCCGAAAATCCATTTCTAGAAAGTCATAAAAAGTATTGAAAGTGAATACTTGAAAACTTGTAAAAAAGGATATTTAAGTAATTTCACTTACAAAAATAAAAAAAAATGGAGTGTGAAGAGAAAAAAATGGTGCATTGAGCTCCCCTCATTAGTTAAAGGAATATTTTTCATGTTATTCATCATTATCCACTCCCATTATGTATTTTTCTAATAGAATTATACAATTTCACTAAGCAGTATCATCCTTGCAAGCAATTAGTATAAAATGGTAAAACATAAAAAAATTTATGGGTTAAATTTCCCTTGTAATGTCTAATATGTTATTCAAATTCCATTTTAATTCTTAACTTTTGAATTGTTTCTTTTGAAATCTTAACATTTTTAAAATAATTTCATTTTTGATCATTTTTGTCAAATAATTCCTTTATAGATTACTTGACATGCCATATATATATATATATATATATTCTTATAACAGGAGCATTTCATCTATAATTTTTTTATTATAATTGTTCAATTATAGTAAATAATTATATAAAGATCAATCACTTATAAATGTAAGTTCCAAATAATATTTTAATGGATCCTATTAGTTAATCATATTGTAATGATTACAAGTGATATACTTCCTTCTTCGACAATACGTAAATATTTTTCTCAAATGTCAATGGAACAATGTGACAAAAAGTTAAAGTCAAACGACTCATAAAAGTTAAGGATCCAAATAAAATAATTAAAAGGTTAAGGGCTAAAGTGAAATTAGAATAAAAGATTAAGAGCTATGGGTGAAATTTACTCAAATTTATGTGTTTTATCAATTAGTCCTATTGTGACATGCAATTTAACATTCTCAATGTATGTTATTTGAACCTAATAATCACATGTTTGAGTTTCATTATTACTATTGATAGATACATTTTAACATTATGTTGAACTTCTTCTATCGTGCATAACATATTGCTTACATGAGATTTAATAAATGCGATGGAAAAAGACTTATCTCATAACATGTAAATCAACAAAATTTATAAAAATAATACAATAAAAAATTAGAAACAACATAAATAAGGTATAAAAAGAAGTAGATGTGTACTATTTGGTGTCAATTGTATCCCTTTTAAATTCTTTAAGATGTTATTGTAGGTATTTTTTTTATAAAATTATAAATACACGAGAAGTTATAATTATAATCAAGTATTATATTCATATATAAAAAATCATTAAATAATAAAACAAATAAACCAATTAACAAATTAGAACATTACACAACAAATCCAACATAAAGTTAAACAAGCCCACAATGAGAGTTGAACCTAAAACCAGCTCCTTTTTATTACTAAACCAAAGTTTCATTGACATAGATATATATTTTTTTAATTTAAAAGAGCAGTAGAAAGTTAGGTAGAATTTAACTAACTTGAGAAAAAAAAAGTTTCTTGGCAAAAAATAGAAAAAGTTAACCAATTACTTTTATTTTTTGGAATATTTTACCTACAATTCTTTTAATTATATGAGTTTGTTTTTATATACTAATAGTTTAATTTTTTAACTTCTTAAGCCGATCAAGAGATTACCACATGTCTTATTTTTTTAATTATAATTTTTTATCTTTTAATATACATAAGAAGTATGTGTCACAATATTAACTTTGTTTGTAGTAAAAACTTCACTAATAGTGGGTTAGATAA
Source organism: Durio zibethinus (assembly GCF_002303985.1). The sequence goes on along the minus strand of NW_019168388.1, from coordinate 10,484 downwards.
TTTTCCTTTGTTTACAATCATGCAACTAATAATATTTGTTAAAAACACTTAAACAATACATGATCTAGGCCTTGCAATATACAACAAATTATCTTACATGAGCATAAACAAAAGATCTAAAGGATTATGCAAATTATCAACTCAAAGCTGTCATTACATGCTTTATTTGCAAATATCTACATAAAAATTAACTTCTTTGTAAGTGTGGATAATCTGACAAGCTAATCTCTTCTCAATATATCTTGATAAATAAATGGCTCTTTATAGAGAAGATCTTCAGACGAAGTTCATAGACTACTTTATGAATTACATCATATTCTAAGATAAGAAATCTATAACCATACTTTCATGCAACTTGCAAACCATTAAGAATTGCAAACACTTTCACTTTGAGAATACTACCCTAACAAATATTTCTAGTGAAACCAAAAAGCCAATAACCATTGTATCCTTACAAAGAACACCAATAGCCAAATCTTCATGAAGCATCATTAAGCGTCACAAACCCTAGTGATGGAGCTTGCCAAGCAATATGCTTAAGCTGGGTAGGTGTAACAACTCTAATAAGAAATCCTATATCTCATATATTCATGAATATAGGCAATAATGGAAACAATAGCTTTAGAATATGATTGAAATCGTCTAAAAACATAGCTGTTATGAAGTTTCCAAATATGCTAGACCACAAATCCTAAACAAATTGGCCACTATATGGAAGTGTTTGCAGGAGAAAAGAGAAAAAAGAGAGAAAAGAATAAAAAGGAGAATATTGATTAGAGAATTTTCTTTTCTGTCCTTTTTCATGTTAGGAACGTCACACATAACAAACTACCAGCTAATACAAAATAACGATTTTCTCCCACTATCTCGTTTTGGGTGTTGATCATCTAGAATTATCTTATTTAACTCATAGATGCAACTATTCAACATTATGGGCTTTCAACCTATTACAAAGTCTTTGTGTCATGGGCTCCGATCTTAGACTCAGAATTCGTGCAGCCTTAGGCTTGGAATCACCTCTTTGTAGCCTTAGTCAACCTAAAACATCATCGTACGGGCACTAGAACAATAGGAAGGGTTAAATGCACAAGTTTGAGAGAAATAAGAAAACCAGATAACTTGCTGGAATATGCTTTGTATTCACTGAAATAGAAATGTATGATGGTGTACAAATAAGGGTGGAATAGCCCTCTATTTATAGTTGAGGCTCCCAATGGCAGTCTTGCAAGTAATGAGCTCACTGGTGAGCTCTTCTATCCTCTTGCTTATGGCTTCTACCACAGCCTCCAAGGTCTCATTCTTTTAGGTGATCACGTCCATGCCTTTATTGAGGGTAGCTTGTAACTCGCCACTGAGTTCCTCTTTCATAGAGTCTAGCGCTTCAATGTGAGTCTTCAAATCCTCAAGTTTCTCTTGTATGTTACCCATTCTCACCTTCACCCTGGCCAGCCTACCATCTATAGTAGACTAGATGTCTCTCGAGTTGGCCTTCTTACCTTTTCCACGTCCCTGCTTCTGGACCTTTGGTTGTTGGCTAGCAACGTCACTCTGGGATGCCATCTTCTCGACTGTGGTCTAACCTGAACAACATAAACACGTAGAACCAAACTTGCTTTAATACCAACTATCACGAGCTCTGACCTTAGACTCAAAATCCATGTGGCCTTAGGCTTGGAATCACCTTATTGTAGCTTAAGTCAACCTAAAACACTAGCGTGTAGGCACAGAACAATGAGAAGGGTTGAATGCGTAAGTTTGAAAGAAACAAGAAAACAAGATAGCTTGCTGGAATATGCTTTGTATTCACTGAAACAGAAGTGTATGATGGTGTACAAATGAGGGTGGAACAGCCCTCTATTTATAGTTGAGGCTCTCAGCTACACTTATGGCTAAATCCTTAGGATCAAGACTAAAATCAAGGAATTACAAAGATTACAATCAATCAGGATTCTATCTTCTGATTCTAAGGGTCAACCAGATCTGCCAAAAGGCTCTTACTGATCCTGTGATCTTTCAGAAGATCCCCTTACGTATCTCTCATCTTGAGACCTGCTGGATGTAGTGCGAGCATCATGCAGGCTAGACCTTGGCCTTATGGGCTGGCCTGCAGGCTGTGTGGGCATTCTGGTCTTGCATCTAAACCTTGCGCGTTAACTCCTGCCAGTGCACCTAGTATGCGGGCCTCAACCTTAGGTGCACGTGCTAGTGCACCTGATGTGCCTAGTACACCCGACCAAGGCCTGACATTTGGTCCAAGCTAGTGCCTTTCTATTGCATTTGGAGCCTTGGTCTCTGGTTCATATGAAAACTTCCTGTCTAGGTCCTTGCCTCATGTTCACATCATTACTCCCTCTTTCTAGTGCAACCTTCATTTCAAGGTTGAAATAAAGATAGTTAGTGATGATATCCTACTTTCATTCCAATGTTGCTTCAGTATCAAGCAATTTTTTCCATTCAATGAAGAGTTAAGTGAGAAAAATGTCATTGAGTTGCACCATTTTGTCTTAATAATCTTTTCAGGCTTTAAAATGGGCTGGTCATTAATGATAGTATCTAGCTATTAGGACGATGCAAAAGAGGGCAACCTGTAGCTAGCTTTAAAGATTGAAACATAGAAGATAGGGTGAATTTTAGCCATAATAGGAAGTTCTAATACATAAGCCAATAGTTCAATCTATCAATAGATATGAAATGGACCAAAGTATTTTTGCTAGCTTTTGGTAAGTCATGCGTATGACTAAGTGTTGGTGGTAAGGCTATAGTTTGACAAACACCCAATCTCCCACATTAAAGACTCGCTCGACTCTGTGGCGATCAGCTTGCAGTTTCATGCGGTTGTGAGCTTTTTCAAGGTTGAGTTTTAGTCGTGTTAACAATTTTATCTCTAAAAAAGATTGTCATTAAGATAAGCTATGTTGGGACTGTCGGTAATATAAAAAGCAAGTGTAGGTAGGGGTAGGCCATAAAACAGTTTGGAAAGGAGTCATACCAATGGAAAAGTGGTAGGACAGTATTGTACCACAATTCTGCCCAATGCAAAGTACGTACCTAATGCCGAGGTAACTCATTGACAAAGCAACATAAATAAGTTTCCAAGCAACGGTTCAATACCTCAGGTTGGCCATCTGTCTATGGATGGTAAGCACTGTTAAGTTGTAAGACAGTGCCTTGTAACTTAAAGAATTCCTTCCAAAATTTACTAATGAAGAAAGGGTCCCTATCACTCACAATCTAACGAGAAAGCCCATGATGTCTTGTAATTTCTTGAGCATAGATGTCTGTTATATGAGGAACTATGACTGATAAGGGCAATGGAATAAAGTGAGCATACTAGGATAAGCAGTTTATTACCACCCAAATGGTGGTTTTACCCTGTGATGCTGGAAGGTGGGTGATGAAATCCATACCTATGTCTTATCATAAGTTAGATGGAATAGGTAAAGGTTCTAAGAGTCCACCTTGTTTGGATGGCAGATATTTAGCTTGTTGACAAAGGTGACAAGCCTTGACAAAATCATTAACTGATGCTCACATATAATGCTAGTAGAAATTGGTAGACAAATAAGCTAAGGTTTTTGATACCTCAACATGGCCCCCTATAAGAAACGATTGGAACTCAATGAGTAATGTGTGCTACAATGGATGGCCTAATGGAATAACAATCTTGCCAAAATGCAAAATAAGCCATTAGATGAAGAAATTCCAAGAAACGAACTTTGCTCTTGGACTACCTTCTTCATCAAAGCCTTGCCTTTAGTAGTGGAAGCAAAGTAATGCCATAGCTAATCCAGGAAGGGAAAAACATGGCCTAAAACTACATGGCAACTACTACTGAGTGTGTAGCAGCGTGAAAAAGCATCTGTAGTAGCGTGAAAAAGAATTAGCCTCTCTATGCTATTTGCCAGGTTCATATTGGTTGGTCTACTAAAAACTAATCAACTTAACTAGCCATTTCTACTATTCTAGAGTTTGAATCATTTATGACATAAGTTCGTTAGATTTTGTTGGTCAATATAAATGCTAAAAGGTCAACCTAGTAGATATTGGCCCTATTGCTGAACAACTTCAGTAATGGCAAACATCTCTCTAGCATATGTTGAGGTAGCCTACATTTGAGGTCCTAGCTTTATACTAAAGAATGATATGGAATGACCTTGCTATGAGATGACAGTCCAATAGCAATGTTGGAAGCATTTGTTTAAACATTAGAGAGAGCTAAGATAGGGATAGTCGTCATAACACTCTTGAGAGACTAAAATGCAATGGAGGGCTTCGGGGACTAGACAAAGTGATCCTTTTTTAACAAGTTATAAATGGAGTGGCGATGATGGCGTAATAACATAAAAGCTTACAGTAGTAACAGATAAGATCCAAGAATCCATGTAAAGCCTTAAGGTTAATTGGTTATGGCCATTCTAGGATTGCTGCAATTTTAGAAGGGTCAACTTTAACACCCTTACCATTGATGACATGCCCCAAATGGTTATGAAAGTGCATCCAAAGGAACATTTAGATAGCTTAACATCTAAAGAAGCATTTAGCATAGAAGTGTTGATCCTACGGAATCTATAATACTTGAGATAAATGACATGTGATCCTCACAATTAAAACCATAAATCAAGATATCATTAAAGAAAATCAAGACAAATTTTTGTAGAAAAGGCCAAAAGACATGGTCATTGCAGCTTAAAAAGTGGATGAGGCATTAGTTAAGCCAAACGGCATCACCAAAAATTCATAATGGCCATCAAAGCTATGAAAAGTAGTTTTATGGACATTTACAGAAACGACTTAAATTTGATGGTAGCCAGCCTTTGGATTGCTTTTAAGAAAAATAGATGCACCATGTAGTTCATCAAGAAGTTCATCGAAGCTAGGGATAGGAAATATGTCTTTCATAGTCATGGCGTTCAAGGCTCTGCAATTGACAAAAAATGCCCAGTACGGTCTTTTTTTGCGAACTAGCAAAGCAAGGGAGGAAATGAACCGGTGCTGGGTCCAATGATTCTCTCTTGAAGAATTTATGTGATAAGTGCTTCCATATCATTCTTTTGGGTGTGAGAATATCTGTAGGGTCATACATTTATAGGCTTCACTCCAGGGGTTTTGATTTTTAGTGATTTTTTTTTTTACTTTTAATGGTGTTTATAAACGACACTAAAAGATTTACAGCGTTTGTGAAAAACATCAGTCAGAGTGTCAGATATACACACATTGCAAAAAATAGCAGCATTTTTTTTAAAAAACGCTGCTACATTAACAGCGTTTGTATATGGAAAATACCACTATATTAACGGTGCTTGTATCCGAAAAATATCACTATATTAGCGGCGTTTGTATATTTGACACGCCGCTAATTTAATGGCATTTTTATCAAAAAAATGCCATTACTTTGGTGGTGTTTATATTAGAAAAATGCCGTTAATTTAGAACGATTTCTAGTAAGAGCGCTGCTACTTTTAGTAGCATTTGTGGTACAAACGCCACTAAATTATTCATTTAGCAACATTCTTGAGCACAAACATCACAAAATAAAAAATTGTATTTTTTTAAATAAAAAATTGTATTTTTTAAATAAAAAATTGTATTTTTTAAATAAAAAATTTATGTTAATATTTATTATTTTCATAAACGAGCTTAAATTCAGATACTGAAATTAATATAAACTTAATCACGTTCAAATATGCATCTAATTAACACGAAATTTAATAATTAGTATAATAACATTCAAATTTTATTAATACATTAACAAAATAAAAATTAAAATGTATGAAATTGATGATTGCATAAATTTTAAAGATTGCCAATTGATGAAAGAATTTTTTCACCTTGGTTACTAACGTGCTAAAAAACCTACTAAATAATAGTATACAATTTTTAAGACTTCATTGTAAGCTATTTTGATATTAAAAAATATAAATATTTACTAAATATAATACCTGAGTTGGAGGACCACCGGGATCAGTTCCTGAAAATTATTGTTGCACAAAATTCATAAGATGATTGAATTGATCATGCGATTGCTGAAATTTTGCACGCTCTTGCTCTATTCTAGCACATTCTTCCTCAATTTTGGCACATTCCTATTCTCTTTCTATTTCTATTTACTAGAAACGTTATTGCATAGTTTGCAACTCCTTTCTTAATATCGAAATGTCTCGCGAAGACTGACTTGTTGAGAATGTAAATTGCTGAGAGCTTCATCCATAGTAGATAGATGGTGTTGGACCCAATCCAAGGCTTCGGACTTGTCCATGCCTTTCTTTTCTAGCAACTTCTATGAATATCCAATTTTTCAATTCTTGCATGTTGAGAGAACCATCATATGCTACTGCAATCTTAGCAGCCATTTTCTCTTTCGCTTTCTCTTATAAAATAGTCATGTACAACTATCAAGTTTAATGATTAACTGATAATATGTTAAAAAGTAAATATTTACTTTATGTTAAATAGATATTACAAATTACCATAATTTTTTGTGTTTTGATATTCATGTAAGATCCATCTTTTTTAGTGTGTGTTAAGCGAAAAAGTTTCACACGTCCAATTTGACCACCCATCTCAATCTCCTATACAAAAACATATGTTATTTGATAGGATATATATCAACCGTAATTTATTCATGAATATCATGTCTGTCAATCAAGTTTAACAATTTTGAATAATGTTAATATCATGTATTATATTTTGGCCCCTTTACAACACAATAGTCTTAAACAGACACAAACGTACATAAAAGCATTTTGGCCTTTCACACATTTCGATCATGGCAACCAAATTCAATTATTTGGACAAGTTTAATATCATGGATTAAAGCCATTCAAACTATTGAAAGCCATCCAAAAGTTTAATTTATATTTTTTACCTTTTAAAGGCAAAAATAGTCCCAAATAGACATAAATGACAACTTTTTCACCCATATCAACCGTTGAAACCAAGTTCATAACCATCGGACAAATTTAATATCAAGTATTGAAGCTATCCAAACTATTTAAAAAGAACAATAACAAAGAATTTGTAATTTTACCTAAATAGATGTAAACAATAACTTTTTCATACATATCATCCGTATCAACTAAGTTCAAAACTTTTGATAAGTTTAATATCATGTATTGAAACTATCAAAACTATTAAAACAATACAATAAATATTAATTTGCATATTTACCTTTTAAAGGCACAAAAAGTTCATTCATTGGAATAAGTTTAAAATCATAAACTTACTATATCTTTTTGCTTTCTTGCAAAACTTTTTGATCCACTTGTGTGGCTATATTTTTGTTGTTCTACTACCAATCCCAATCTGTTCTCTTTCCTGTCATAAAAAATAGTTGGGTATATCATAACAATACAAATATTACCAACTTGAAGCAGAAAATACTTTTATTATTTTATTCTACTATACAAAGTTATAAATTAGTACCTCTCTTTTTTTTGAGAACCAAAATCTAACTAATTGTTTATATTGCCACCTAATCACATTATGGGGTAGATTTTCCATCGTCGCCTCTACAATTGTATTTCTATCGAAATACTTATTCTTCAAATTATGCTTATAATCTTTCTATTTCTTTCCCAATGACTTAAGCACAAATGAAGTTAGTATTTCAAGTACAAATCTTGACTATAATAATACAAAAACAAAAAGTTTTAATCAATAAACCAAATTTAAAATAATTAATTTTTTTATATGTAATTAATTATACTAATACCTCAATAAAGTTTAAAGCATCAGCCTTTACTTCTACTAGAACTTTATGCCATGTTTCATAATGAATAGGCAATTTCATTTCATTATGGGCAAACATGCCTAGAAATCTAGCTAATAGTTGAGCCTCTTCACCAATTGGTTGCTTATAAGAGTTTGTAGATACTACAATATGCTCATTCAAAGGTAGTGTAAATAATTCCTTCAAAGTTGTTCAGCCTCTGGTCCTCTGTTGACCATTGTTATCAACTGCAAAAATTAAAAAATTAATTTGTAAAATGGCAATACTTTAATCATTATAATTGATTTGTAAATATGTGGTATATAATACCTGCATTCAAATTTAAAGCATAATAAATTGATGGGATACTATCTAAACATAGACCTCCCGTATTGCCAGATCTAATACCAGTTGAAGGGTTAAAAGTGACTGAGTTAGATCCAACAGTACATTTATTCCTTTCCAAAGGATTTAGTCCATTGCCAATATCAATAGGTGTCGCAGACGGTTCTACACTAATATCTCTGATATGTATTCCTTTCAATCTACTCCTCTACATTGCAGCTTATCTGTATCATAAAAGTGAATATATAAAAGATATTAGTTTAGAACATACAATACAATAAATATACAGTAGCAAATGCGATATTAATTACATACAATCATTTGCTATATTATGTCTTAAACACTCGAATTATAAATTATAGATGATCCATCATGGTTCATAAATATCTTCATTAACATATTCGCGAACCCACTGAACGTTGGTACTAGAGATATTTTCATCCAAGTTTTGTTCAGCAAAAGGATAGCATTTAATCCATGTTCAACATCATCTCTTGTATCTAACCCCATATCAAATAAGTCTCTAGGTGTGTTTAGAAGAAGTACAAATCAACTCAATTCTTTGGGATCTTCAGAATAAAAAACTTGTTTGACTTGAGATGAAAAAACATAAGGTTCATCAATGAGTTGTTCTCTAGTGTGAATTAATCGAGAAAATTCATAAGTGTAAATCCATATTGATCTTTTTTAATACCTCTTGCACTATTTACATCAGCCCAATCACACCAAAATAAGACAACTTTCCACTTGCCATAATAATCCAACTTAATGATGTCATTAATCATACCATAATAGTCAACATTATCCTCTAAAGGGTTTGTGTCCCAGCACTAGCATAGCTAGTAGTTTGATAAAGTAACAACAACTTATAAATTTTGTATATTGCTAAATCTCTCATGGGATTTAATGTAAAATCTAAATCCATTGATGATAAAACCTTTGTATCATTTCACAATCCTGTTTGGACCTTATAAAAGACACTTCACCTCTTCACTAACAAGCCTTACACTCCAAACCTATAAAAGTGGAATAAATATATATATGTTATTAATGTTAATTATATCATAAGCATTCTATGTAAATTTGTCATAAAGGGAAGTATGGCATTACTTACAGTTGCTCTTAACCATTCATGAAAGTTTTTGACAAACAACTTATCAAGCTTTCGAGGGTTTGATCGTCGATAATGAACAGGACCTCTCAAATTATTTCTATACTCACTACAAAGCGTCATGATAAAGTATTAACAATAAAAAAATAGAATAAATTATGGTTAATGTAATGAATAATTTCCTTGCTAAAAAACTTACATGCGAAATGATTCAATAGCATCATGATGAAAAAGAACATATCGATGTGCTTGTGCCCAAGATTTATCATCTAACTCCATCATTTCAGCTTTGCCTATTGGTTGTCCAAAACTTTGATAAAGAGACCTATAGGCAGAGTCATGTTGCTGCATATTGACATTTCTCGATGGTCTATTAAATCTCATTTCTACATCTTCCAAATAACGAGAATAAAATGTCATACATTCTTCTACTAAATATCCTTTAGAAATAGAACTTTCTGGATAGCGTTTGTTACGACAATAAGACTTTAACCTCTCGAAAAACCTATCGTATAAAACATTAGTCATATATCTTTTTAACTAGAGTGGCATGATCATCAATAAAAACCTAATCAATCTATTAAACAATAATACCTTTTGATAGGATACATCCATCGATGATAAATTGGCCCACCGATTTTTGCTTCATATGAAAGGTGGATAACCAAATGCATCATAATAGTGAAGAACTTTGAGGGAAAATCTTCTTTAAATGGCATAAAGTAATCGTGGCTCGATCTTGAAGTTTGTCAAGCTTTTCCACATTCATACATTTCCCACATAGAGATTTAAATATGTTACTCAATTCAATTACCACAGAAGTGACTTGCTTTAACATTGATGAATGTAAAGCAATTGTAAGTAAGTCTTGCATATAAACTAGAGTGTGGCTTTAAGTTCTACCAAACATTAAAGATAGTTCTTTCACAAGAATTCGTATGGATTACCATTTGAGGCTGAACACTTAGGTAGCTTCTTGGCTTGGGAGACTTTTTGAAAGGTCACTAAATTCAACCAAAGGAATGTTGGCATCCAAAGAACCACTTAAACCGAAACCCATGCATGGTTGTGAAGTTGTGTGTTTGTATAAACTTGTCGATTAATCTTGGCCTTAGGTAATTAAAATCTTAAAAAAAATTGCTAATTAACTATGTATAATGATGTATAATTCCTTTTAGTACAATCTTCCAAAGAATGGTCAACAACACCAAAATGCTATTCACATCAGGCATTGAGGTTGTATTATTTGGGATATGGTGGTTTGAGAGGCTCAATGGGAATAAGGATGATAAAGTGGCCTTACAAGAGTTGTGGTTACAT